>PVLD010026325.1:0-22340 GCA_004027595.1 Dinomys branickii | reverse complement strand
AGAGAGAGAGAGAGAGAGAGAGAGAGAGAGAGCACAAAGAAGAAGAAGCAGCAGCAGAAGAAGAAGAAGAGAAGGAGGAGGAGGAGAAGGAGAGGAAGGAGAAGAAGGGGAAGGGGAAGAGTAGGAAGAGAAAAGAGAACGAGGGGGAAAGGGAGAAAGAGACTATTATATGAAACTCTACTTACTTTTAAAAATTGTATCCGTGCAGTTGCTTGGGAACAAAGCAAGGGTCTTGAGCATACCAGGCAAGCTCTCTACCACTGAGCTATACCTGAAGCCCAAGATAGATTATCCAAAGTTATAACTCTTAAGGCCCATAGCAGTTAAGATATACAACACTTGGGGATGATCATAAACCAGTATGTAGGAGGGAGGGAACAGCTGCACAACCACTGAGGATCAAGGCTTAGTTTCTGTGAAGACCCTAGACTTCTGGTAGAAAACAGCAACAGCAATTAGAATAATTATTTTTGTGCTTTTCTTGTTTATTTAATCTTTAGCAACAAATAAAAATAATCATGATTAATCCTTCAGAGCGAAAGCCCCTAGTACCTTTAAGACTTGTAAACGGGGAAGTCCTTAGTGGAAGGAAGTAAGATCAGACTGCTTGAGTGTTTATGTGGGTAGACGTTCATGATGATTGAATCTGAGGAATGAAAACAGAAGACAAAGGGAATTTACAGTGGTACACAAATCCAAGCAGGCTCATGATGACAGGCTTCTTTCTGAAGCAAAATGCTTTCTAACACAAAGCAAAAATCACTGCTTACTCCTGTGATGCTCTGCTTATGAATTTGAATCAACATATTTTTGAGGGAAAGCATCTGGGGTGAAGGTCCCCCCAAGAAGCTGCCTTGTACTCAGAACAAGGTGGGTCAGTGTCAGGACCTCAGACCACAAGGATTTGCCAATGATCATCACTCGCTTTTTCTACTCTTACTCCTCAGTAACTTCCTATGCCCTTGAAACAATTCGCATTTTTTTCTGCAAGGCATTAGGAACAGTGTGTATCCCACCAATGGAGAAAAATTCTAGGGCCAGTACCAGATCATATTCTCTGGGGTCAAAATGGGAACCCTGGGACCTATACTCCGAGTAAGAGTGCTTAAGGTAAATGTGGTGAAGGGAAGCTGTTATGAAAGAAATCTTGGCAAATGAGGACTGAAAACAAGGTGTGGAATATCTAATAAGTAATACCCCAGGATTTGTCCCCCTCCTCCTCTGTTTTAAATTTTATTTTTAAACACAAAAAAGTAAAATTAACAATAAAACAGAGTTTCAAAAGAGGCTAGTATGATAGTAACAATAATTAATACATTGCTCTCATATTTATAGTAGACTTTTAGATATAGGCATGATATATTGTCCAAAATAATATTAGCACAAAACTTTCTTCTCAATAAACTAAAATAAATTATCTGTGTAAGGATTACAATCTCCACTCACAAAGACTTATGACTCGCAAAGCTTCCTAAGGGAGGTGTATATTTTCTTACCCACCTATGCTGTATAGCCAATAGGCTGAGTGTGAACGTGACAGGTATATCCCTTCAGAAGTCATAAGCTAAATTGTGCGGTAGAGTTCTGACTCTTACTCTTTCCCTTCTGACATGATATAATACAGCCTGAAATCGGGAGTGTCCTATAAGACTCATGTATTGATGGCTTCATTCACCATTCTGCAATGCTCAGAGGGGGGGCCCCAGAGACGTGACTGGAGCATGAGGACACGAACACCATCAACAGATTCATGGATGAACTCAGATGAACGTAACCTTGGGGACTACATCTGGTCCCGGGCCCTTTTCTCTCTGCTACTCTTCCTGCACTCTGCGTCTCAGCTGCCATGAATTAAGCAGCTTTACTCCTGCCATGAATTAAGCAGCTCCCTTAAATTGCTTATCACTGGGAAGCACCACATTCTTTGAGTACTCAGAGCAGGGAAGCGATGTTCTCAAGCTGTTACAATGATCAGTAGCCAGTCAGTGTAGTAGAGAATAGCTGAGTCCCACCTCATGCAGCTATATTATCTTAATTTATTGAAAAGAGCCATGGCAATGTGTGTATATGATCTCACATTTGTACAACTCTTCAACATAGGTAGAATTATTCTCAATTTTCAGTACTAACTTAGTGTACCAGTTTTCCATTGCTGCTATAACATATCATGAATGCGGCAGCTTAAAACAACATCTAATTATTACCTCATAGATCTGTAGATCAGAACCCAGATACAGAGCAGCCCGACTGGAGCCTTAAAGTTGCATGCAAGGCTATGCTTCTTACTGGAGTTTCTGGAGGGGAATCGGCTTCTGGGCTTATTTTCAGCTCCACATGGCGTGAGTCTTAGATTCCCATTTTCTTGCTGACCTCTCCCAGCTGTTCCACCTACCCAAGCCAACGACAATGAAACTAGTCCCGTTTGTGCCTCACATTTCTCTGACTTTTCTTCTGCTGCCACTTTCCCCTGCATTGCTCTGACCGCAACAGGAGAAAGTCTCCTGTTTGTAAGAAGAGCTCACATGATTAGATTGGTTGCCTGTGTAACCTAGACAACTTGCCCCATGACAAGGCCTGTAAACTTAATTCCTCCCATCTGTGAGGTTGATTTTGCCATTTCCAGGGATTAGGCCATGGGCATCTCTGAAGGGGGCATGTTATTCTGCCTACCATGTTACCCAAGATCACATGTTCAGCAAGTGGCAGAGGCAGATGTGCACTAAGGCTTCTCTGGCATTTAGGATCACAGCCTTCCCATGAGTCTATTTGCCTTTCTAATATGCTTAATTTGTTGGAGCACATAATCAATGGGAAAGTACAGGAGAAAAATATCTTAAGCAAAGTATGAATGTATTTAGTAAATAAGGTCTGTTTCCAAATTTCAGAATGATTTATACCTGTGGAATAAAGAACTCAAAATAGGTAATGTTTCAAATAAATCAGTTTTGTTTCACTCTATATTGTGAAAGAGTAGTGAACATGTATATTAAATATACATATACTTTTCACAATAAATATAGATGAAAGTTGCCAGAATAACTCTGCTGATGCACTAAGACTGAGTAGGCTTATTCCTGGCAGAAATGAAAGCACTTTAGATACAAAACACTCTCTAAATCCACTAACACTAGAAAGCAGCACTTAGTGTTTAACTACACCAGCACATGGTGCCCACAATCGTCAGAAATAATCTAACCCTTACAGTGATTCCCAGAAGCATGCACTGACTTTCTGGAACCCAAAGTGGAGTTTCTTTTTCCTGTTACAATGCATTCTAATGTAGCACCTACACTTGTTTGGATCCATATTTTGGTAGAGCCTTATCAGAGTTAAAAGTTGTAATTTAGAGCAGAGAAATGAATAGGGCTGTGAGAGATCCTTTTTGGAATTGAACCTGCCCACCAATAAAGGCTGAGCACAGATCCCAGGCACACCTAAATGTAGTGCTTAAGAAATAATTTCCTTCAACTTCACCAATATATTATCATGCACAGTGATGATTCATACACTTATTTGTTCAACATTTATATTTAATATTCTAGTGCAGCCAACACTGAGAGAAGAAGTGGAAATACAGCAGTGCGTGCTGTGGGCTTTGTATTCAAAGATGTAATGATCTAGTTGGGGAATTCTAGGCCATATAACTTGGGCAAGTATAAGGACGACTTGCTCAATATAGAAATCAGTAAGTAGCAGAGCCAGGCATGGGGGTATGTGCCTGTAATCCCAGCACTTGAAAGGCTGAGGCAGGAGGATCACTGGGAGTTCCAGGCCAGCCTGGGCTACAAAGTGAGCTCAAGGCCAGCCTGAACTGCCTAATGAAACCCTGTCTCAAAAAGATTAAAAAAAAGGAAATCAGCAAGAAGCAGTTAAATAAAATCTTAATGAAAATATGTTCACCATTAGTCATTAAAAATATAAATCAAAACCACAGTGATATATCACTTCACACCTACCAAGATGACTCTAGTTTTTTCATGAAAATAACATGTATTAGCCAGAATGTGAAGGAATTAGAACTTTCCTATATTACTTGGAGGATTATAAAATGTATGACCACTTTGAAATACTGTGTGGCAGCTCCTCAGATTAAACTTAGAATCACTGTATGACCTAGCAAGTCCATTCTTTGTGTAATTTATTAAGGTTCACTTAATAGTATTGATAAATTATAGAGTATATGGCATAATGGAGCACAGACAACCCTCATGGCAGATTGGTTCCAGGACCTCCTGTGGATACCACAATCTGCATGTGTTCAAGTCCCTTGTACAAAACAGCACAATATTTGCATATAATGTACACACATCCCCTGTATACTTTCAAGCATTTCTATATTACCTATAACACCTACTAGAATGTAGTTGCCATTAAATATTTTTTACTATATCATTTAAGAAATAATGACGAGAAAAATGTGTGTGTGTGTGTGTATATATATATATATATATATATGTGTGTGTGTGTGTGTGTGTGTATATACACACAGTATAGATACAACTTTTCTCTAATATTTTTGATGTGGGGGTTGAATCTATAAATGTGAAACCTGCAGATACAGGAGTCTGACTGCATATACAGTCTATATGTACACAAAGAAAATGAAAAAAGGTATCCAGACAAAACTTGTGTTAAGTGTTCATGGTAGCATTGTTCAAGATAATCAAAAGTAGAAAGAAATTCCAAATATCTATCAACTAATGGACAAAGAGATTATAGAATAGTCATATAATAGAATATTATTCTTTAATAAAACAGAAGGAAGTACTAATACATGCTACAACTTGGATGAACTTTATACTATTATGCTAAGTGAAATAAACTTGAAGAACATATATGATTCCATTCATGAATAAAACTCAGAGCAAGCAAATCCGTAGAAATAGAAAGAAGATTAGTAGTTACCATTTAAATAGCCAGAATAGGCAAATATATAAAGATAGAAAGTAGAATGATAGCTGCTTATGGATAGATGATCTACAGATTAATAAACAAGAGTTAAACAAGAGAGAGCTACATTTATGTTAAAGATTATATAACTCTAGGTATGCTAAAGCCCACTATTATAGTTTCTGTCTAGATGTCCCCCCCAAAGCCTCACATAGGCATAGGGTTTTTCAGAAGTGGCTTAATCTAGAGTGTATTATGCTGGGATCAAGGGTGTGTGATTAGTAGATCAGTTCACTGTTTGGTTTGGCATAGTTGTGGCTAGGATTAATCGTGTGAGTGCTTCACCCACCCTAGAGTGGGCAGCCTGCATATAAGGGACAGAAAAACTCTTGTATCCCTCTTGTTGCTTTGCTGTCTTCTGCCACCATGAACAGTTGCCCCTCTGCCATGTGCCACCCTGCTTTGGAGCCAGCTAATTATGAATTGAAACCTCCAAAAACTTGGCACTAAATAAACCTTTTCCCTTTAACTTTGGGCATTGAATCCAGTTCACCAAAGGCAAACCTAAGGGGCAATGAGGTGGAACAATCTGAAAGCCACCCATCTGGTCTTTCTGAAGTAGTAACAACAAAAGAATTGAATGAGGCTTTAGAAAAAAAATCTAATCAGAATAATTTCACAGGTAACTGCAGAGATGGTGTCCACAATGAAAACCATGTCTAGTGTCTATAGAGTATATACATTCAAAAAAATAGAGCTTAAGAAAATTATGGAAGACTTGAATGCTTATCATAGGAAAGAAATGGAAACCATAAGGCAGATTCAAGAAGATATCCAGGAGAATAACAATTCCACTGAAAGTATCTGCAGCAGATTAAGTCAGTGTGAGGAAAAGAACTCAGATATAGAAGACAGGCTTGTAGCTAGTGATCATGAAAAGAAAAATTTCTAAAAAATAGCAAGGGACCATGAGAAATCAAGACAACAGCTGCTAGCGGAGGCAAAGAAGAATAACGAGATTAATTGGACTCAATGAAAAATCAGGAGATAGCACACATGATATTTTTACAAAACTGTTCACAGACGTTGTAGCAGAAAAATTTCTGGTAAAGAAAAATAATTGACATATATATGAGTGAGGCATATACAACTCCCATTAGCCACAATGAAAAAAAAAAAAAAACCATAGCCAGGTATATCATAGTCAAGATTTCAGAAATTCAACACAAGAATAGAATCGTAAAAGCTGTTAGGGAAAAGAAATAAATCACCTATAAAGGAAAGCCCATCAGAATTATAACTGACTTCTCAGCACAAACCCTTAAGTAAAAGAGAGCATCGAAAAAAAAAAAAAAAGAGAGCATCGAGTTATTTTGAGTTCTAATGAAAAACAACCTTCAACTCCGATTGATATACCCTGCAAAACTATCATTCAAAACTGATGGAGAAGTAAGATACGTCCATGAAAAAGAACATCTGAGCAAATTTATGACCACCAAACCAGCATTCCAAATGTTTTGAAGGACATTCTAGGAAAATAAAACAAGGACTGCAACTCCATGAACCCCAACAGAAGGAATCTATCACATAAGGCAGATGGGGGGGGGGAAGTGGGGGGAACCAACAACAGGAAAATAATGAGACAAAATAAATCAATACATATCATTTATAACCATCAATGTTAAAGGTCTCAATTCATTAATTAAAGGACACAGCCTGGAAGAATAGAAGATCCAACATCATACTGCATAAAAATCACATTTAATTCAAAGAATATTCACAGGCTGAAAGTCAAACGAGGGAAAACAACACTCTTTGTGACAAGAACTCAGAAAAAAAAGCCGGATTAGCGATTCTATTTGCAGACAAAGTGGATTTCAAGCCAAGACTGATTAAGAGAGACAAAAGAAGTCACTACATCCTTGTAAAGGGATCAATCCAAGAGGAAGACATAAGATATATACGTATATAGACAGATAGATAGATAGATAGATAGATAGATGATAGATCAAATACCAATGCACCCAACTTTATAAAACAAATATTAATGGACATGAAAAATCAAAGAAGCACTAATACAATTGTATTGAGGGATTTCAATACCCCACTGTCACAAAAAGACAGACCAACTAGACCAAAAAATCAGCAATGAAATATTAGAACTGAACTAAACTTTTGAACAAAAGGACTTTGTAGATGTCTACAGAGTGTTCTACCCCACAAGATAAAAATACACATTCTTCTCAGCTGCAAATGGGACATTTTCCAAAACGGGACACATACTAGCTCATAGAACATGCTTAAGTAAAGGCAAGGAAATTGAAATTATACCATGCATATTATCAGACTATAGTGCAATGAAACTGGAAATCAACAGCAAAAGAAAGCACAAGAACTTCATAAACACATGGAAATTAAATAGCACCCTGCTGAACAACCAATGGGTCACAGATGAAATTAAGGAATGGATCAGACAGTTTCCACAATTAAATGATAACAACAATACAACATACCAGAGCTTACAGGACACAATGAAAGCAATCCAAAGAGGGAAATTTATAGCAGTGACTATGCACATCAGGAAGACAGAGCAAGCAGAAATAAACAACTTAATGATGAACCTCAAATTTCTAAAAAAGAAGAGCTGGCTAAGCCAAAAGGTCATATGAGGGAGGAAATCATGAAGATCAGAGCAGAAATTAACACATTGGAGACTAAAATAATAACACAAAGAATCAATGAATTCAAGAGTCAGTTCTTTGAAAGTTTAAATAAAATTGATAAACCCTTGCCCAATCTCATCAAACAAGGGAAGAAAAGACTCAAATCCATGCAGTGAGGAATGAAAAGAGTAAAATCACAATGGACCTGCAGAAATCCAGAAGATCATCTATACCTACTTTGAAAACTTGTATTCTAATAAGATGGAAAATGTAGAAAAAGTGGACAGATTTCTAGACATTAATTACCAAAGTTTAATAAATAAATTATAATAATCCTAAATAAAGTAATATCAAACTATGAAATTGAAGAAGTAATAAAAAACCTACAAACAAAGAAAATTTTAGGCCATGACAAATTCATTGCTGAATTCTACAAGAAATTTAGAGGAGACCTAACACCACTATGTATCAAACTCTTTAATGAAATTGAAAGGAAAGAAATACTCCCAAATCTATTCCTGGAAGCAAGAATTTTCCAGATACCAAAACCAGGGAAGGACCCAACTAAGTAAGAGAATTACAGCCCAATATCCATAATGAATATAGATGCAAAAATCCTCAATAAGATACAGGCAAACAGAATGCAGCAAATCATCAAGAAGATTATACCCCCTGGCCAAGTGGGATTCATCCCAGAAATGCAAGGATGATTCAACAAATGTACATCTATAAATGTTATATACCATATTAGCAGAGCAAGGACAAAAATCATATTAACATTTCAGAAGATGCAGTAAAAGCTTTTGACAAAGTCCAGAACCCATAATAAAGCCCCTACAGAAAGTTGGAATAGATGGTCTTTACCTCAGTCTGACAAAAGCAATCTATGACAAACCAACAGTCAACATCATACTAAGTGGACAAAAACTGAAAGCTTTCTCTCTAAAATCAGGAACAAGGCAAGGATATCCTGTCTCCTGTCTTGGTTACTTTTCTCTCGTTGTTGAGACAAATTACCCAAAGCCCAAAATGAAGGAAGGAAAGGTTTATTTAGCTTGCCGTTTGTGGAAGTTTCAGTCCATACTTAGCTGGTTCCAAGGCAGAGTGGCACATGGCAGGGGAAAACAGTTCATGGCGGCAGAACAGCAGAGCAACAAGAGCAAAATGGAGGAATGGCAGAGAAGAGCAAGCCTCTTTCCCTCCCTTATATTGTAAGCAGGTTACCTGTACCGAGGGGGCTTGTAGCACTGGCATAATCTCCATGCCCTCCTCTTGCACAGGCCCATGATGAATACAAAGCAAGAACCCTGGAGCTCTGCTGAATCACACAGTTGATCTTATAAACTCAAATTGACAGTGTACAACATCCCAGAAGGGTAAGGGCATGTTCTTTTCACCCCAAGATGCAGAACTACTGAGTCACTTAGCCAAACCTCTATACTTCTCAAGTTGACACAGTGTATCAACCATAACATCTTCATTCTTATTCATCACAGTCCTGCAAACTTTAGCCAGAGCAATTCAATAATAGAAAGAAATAAAAGGAGTAACAATAAGAATGGAAGAAGTTAAACTATTGTTTGCAGATGATAAGATAGTCTACATAGAAGACCCCAAAAACTCCACTAAGGAACTGCTAGATTTAATAAGCAAATTCAGTAGCATAGCTAAACACAAAATCAACACTCAAAAATCAATAGAATTCCTGTACACAAATAATAAACTCACTGAGAGAGAAATTAGGGAAATAACACCTTTTATAATAGCATGCAAAGAAATGAAATACCTAAGAATCAATCTAATGAAGGATATAAAAGACCTCTACATTGAAAACTACAGTACTCTGAAAAGGAGATTGAAGAGGATATCAGAAAATGAAAAGAAATCCCTTGCTCTTGGGTGAGAAGAACCAATATAGTGAAAATGGTCATACTTCCAAAACTGTTATACAAATTTAATGCAATTCCATTCAAAATTACAATAGCATATCTCACAGAATTATAAGAAACAATCCTAAAATTCATTTGGAACTAGAAGAGACCTAGAATAGCAAAGGCAATTCTGGGCAACAAAGGCAAGGCAGGGGTCATCTCAATCCCTGACTTGAAATTATACTATAAAGCTACTGTGATAAAAACAGCATATAGCTCAGCAGTACAAGTGCCAGCTTGGCCAGCACAGGGTACTGAGTTCAATTCCTGGTACCAAAAAAAAAAATGAAAAAACTACTTGGGCTGGGGATATAGTTCAGTGGAATAAGCGCCTGCCTGACAAGTGCAAGGTCCTGAGTTCGATCCCCAGTACCACCAAAATTAAAGAAAAAGCATGCTACTGGCAAAAAAAAAAAACCAGACCCAAAGATCAATGGAGCAGATTAGAAGATGCAGAAACTGTAGTCATACTCAGCCACCTTATCTTCAACAAACACATTCACTGAAAGGAAGATAGCCTCTTTAATAAATGTTACTGGAAAAACTGGCTCTGCACATCCCTTAAGATTAAAATTGGATCCATATCTTTCACCATGCACTAAACTAAAACCCACATGGATCAAAGATCTAAATATTAAAACAGAAACATTAAATCTGCTGGAAGATAGAATACATAAGACACTTGAAGGCACTGGTAAAGGCAAAGACTTTATGAATAAAGCCCTGAATGCACAGGAGTTATCACAAAGTCAACAACTGGGATCTCATCTTATTAAAATGCTTTTGCACAGCAAGAGAAACCACCAACAGAATGAAAATACAACCCACAATATGGGAAAAATGCTTGCCAGCTGTTCCTCAGGCAAAGTATTACTATTGAGAAAATATAAAGAACTCAAAAAAAAATGAGACCTGTCAAATTTAAAGACCCAATCCAAAAATGGGCATCTGAGATGGATGACACTTCTCAGATGAAGAAATATAAACAGCAAATAAATATATGAAAACATATTCAACATCTCTCTTCATTCAAAAGTTGCAAATTAAAACACTGAGTTCCCATCTCACCGTGGAAATAATGACTATTATCAAGAAATCAACCAGTAACAAATGCTGGAGTGGATTTAGGGGAAAATGGAACCCTTCTCCACTGTTGGTGGGAGTGTAGACTGCTACAATCATTGTAGAATCAGTGTGGAGATACCCCAAAAGCTAGGATTGGTGGTTCCATTTGACCCAGCTATTCCACCAGTGGTATCGTCCCAGAAGAATAAAACTCATTGTACCACAGTGATGTATGTATGCCCATACTTATAGCAGCACAATTTGTAATAGCTAGATCTTGAAAACAACCCAAATGCCCAGCCACCAAGGAATGGATAAAAAAGATGTGATCTTTTTATACAATGGAGAGCTCCTCAGCTATAAAGAAGGATAAACTTGGGACTTTTATAGGTAAATGGATGCAACTAGAGCCCATACTCGTAAGTGAAATAAGCCAGATGTACATATGTAAACATCATATTGGCTCCCTAGTGTAAGAAGCTAAAAGAGTAAATAAGATCAAAATGTACACTAGATAATGGAAAGAGAAGCTGGGATAGAAGAATGGAGTAAAAAAGGAAGGGAAAAGCTATATATATATATATATATATATACACACACATACATACATATATATACACACATACATATATGTATATGTATCCATAGCTACGTACATATATGTATATATGTGTATATATGTATACATATATATGATAGTTAACATAGTTATACTGCCAATTTCTCTTAGTTCATTGAAAGAAAGATTCATGCTAATCTTGCACTCTGAGTAATGAATTTAAAGATAACAATATACAATGTATTAGTCATTGTTACTCTTCGATTATCTTGTTTTGAAATTTTAGGGGTTTTGCTCTTTAAAAAAAAAAGAAAAACCCATGCCAAGGGAGTGGGGTGGAAATTTGGGTGTCAAGTATTTTGTCTCAGCAATGAGAATAGTAATTAAAACACACACTGAATTATATATTTTATAAGGATGAATGTTGTGACTTTCAAATTATATCTCAACAGAGCTATTATATTGGGTGTCAAGTACAGGCACCACAGAATGCCAGGTACACTGATGTATGACATGATGAAATGAGCAATGAAGTAAAACTGCAAAGTTGTTATTATGCTATTATCTTATTTCAGGTTTTGAAACACTACAAATGCTTTCTGTCTTGAGATAAGTAGTAGTTATGTAGGAGTTCACAAATGGAAAAAGTGTAATGATTCCTACTTTTCACACATTGTACCTCAAAAAAGTAAATACATGTGTGTGTTTAATCATCTTCTGTGCAACATAACAATTTTCAAGTATGTACATCAAAATATCAGCAGGGGTTACTCTTGGAGAGTTGTATTATGGATGAGGTAGATTTTAAAGGGGTTTTCTTTTCACTTTATGTGCTTCTAGATTACTTTGAATTTTTCAAAAGATACATATTTTTGTATTACTTTACAAATAGCCACGGTCTAAGTCCTGAATTCTATTTCAGCTTAATTCAGAAAGCACCTGCCCTCAGACACTGTTCCCAAAGGGCAAAGTGCTTAACTAGGTAGAGTATGTACATGTGTTATGAGGCAGGTGGAGGAGCCACCCACACGATTAAGCTCAAGGCACACTTAATAGTAGTGTCTGACCTCAAAGTGTCTGTTTGCAAAGGCCATCAAACTGTGATAGGAGCTTCAAGTGCTGCTTCTCCTAAGTATTCAAATGTGTGCTTAATATGCTAAGAGGAAACTACAACTAAGATTCAGGATTCCCAGTAGATTTATAAAACTTCTAAGAGGCTATACATCTTCCAAGTTGGTGGCAAACTAGGACAAGTCATAGTCTCAGCCTTGGCCCAGGACTGTGGAACAAACAAAAGATTTGAGTCCTTTTGTATGTTAGAAACTGAAACAATGCGCCTTTTGGAGGCCACCCTTTCATCTATTTCTAGGGCTGCAAAAGAGTACAGGTTTAATTTGACTGTTTGGCATAGGACTAACAGGAGTGTTTGGCACAGCTCTGACAGGACTTGAATTTAACCAATTATTGACATCTGCTCAAGTGGTGAAGATAAATGATGATTGGAAAGTTGCTCTTTCTTTGTCCTTAACAGAAATCAGTTATATGGCAAAATCAATTCTGGCCTATGGTCAACTTACTGGTTGAGTATGGGTTCTAGCACATTCCAGTCTTGTGCTTTGGGTAAGTTCCTTATCTGAGCTTCAGCTTCCTCTACAGTGTAAGAGATCATACTGGATGGGATTTGTGGAGAGTACAAATCATATATATGACTGTGCTTTTTACTGGAAAGAGATCCATTATACTGTTAGCCAGAGGGATTTCCTCATGGAATGATTATAAATTTTTATTTTTTCACTGCATTTATACTTCTCGTGTCTCCAAAGAAAGATACAGGAAGAAAGAATATGTTACAATTACAGTGCAAATAGTAGAAATTGTTTCTACTTAATAAAGTCAGTTGGAGAATACAATAAAATGGTTTTGAGGAGTTCCTGATGTGGAGTTCGTACACCAGAGAAAATAGGCATGTGAAGAGGAGTGAACTGACCTTGAATGAGGCACTCAATGTCACCGTTACTGTCTGTAAAACAGTGAACATGCATCCTACCTAACAATATTTTGTTTTGATTAAATGCATGGAAAAGCACCTAGTATCAGGTCTAACCAAGAGTAGGTGCCTCATATGTCATTGTCCTATACCCAAAAGAAAAGAAGAAAGACAAAGAACAGAGGTGCAGGAAAGAAGTTTAGGCCCATAAATCCACCCCATCTTAGTGTAAGTACTTTTTAATTAATAGAGAAGGCTCTAGTTGAGAAAGCGTAAAGCATGCTAAATTTCTCAGATAAAAACACGTGTCATCTATTTCATGTCTCTAGGGAAAGGAAAATCAATACTTAGATTAATTGAAGAAATTATTAAGTGGCTGCAGAAATAGTTTTTGAATGTAACACGTTTCAATAAGTGTTTGTGGGCTGGGGATATAGCTCAGTGGAATAAGCGCTTGCCTAGCAATCGCAGGGTCCTGAGTTCAATCCCCAGTACCGCCAAAAAAAAAAAAAAAGTGTTTGCTAAGTGGTGATACAAGCAGCAACAGGATACTTGCCTTCAAAACATTCTTCAAAAAAAGTCAGAAAGCAAAATCAGTCAATCAATCCATTGTTTGGTAGGTTCACTAGCAGATTAACAAAGCTAATAGACCTGGGGTAAACCTAAGCATTATTCACGTAAAAGTCAAGTCACCTAACAAAATGTGATTTTTAAAAGAATAGGTTAGCAGTTTAAGCACTGAGCATACTGCATTTAGTCTCTGTGGCCGGTTGGTGCATAAAGTCCTACATTGTCATTGCTAAAAGAAGCCACACAGGTTGATCCCAAGAACCCCCGCTGCTCATTTTAGATGAGGGCATGAGACCCAGAAAGGGGAAATGGAAGCTTGAGGTCCTCGAGCTAGTTCTATGCTTGGGACTAGAGCCCAGATCTGTAGATTTGAAATCCATTTTTTTCACTCCTACTCTTTGGAGTTTAATTTCAGCCAGCACAAAAGAATAGAAAGAAGATGTGCCTATAATTATTCTCAAGGTCATTAAAAGGAAGATGACTTCACTACTGCCCTCCTCCCGATCCCCTCACATTTATTTCTTGGAAGCCTCTCTGTGTGCATCTTATTGAGGAGAGGGTGTTCCAAGCTGAGCCCCGGCTCCCAGCAATTCTTCCTGACATTCCTTCAACACACATTTCCTGAGCACCCACCTACCCCAAGTGCCTACTCTGCAGGAGTAGAGGGCAAAGCAAGGGCTGAAATTGGAAAGCAAATTGCAGGATCAGTAGACAGGAAGATCAGCAGCAGGATAAAATCCAGTGGCTAAGAAAGGTTCAGAGCTACACCTGGAAGGCGAGTGTGATCCAAAACTTCATAGGGGCATCAGTTAGTTTAAAGGGGCAAGTAGGCTAGACCTCACGTCACCCTTACGAGGAGCTATGGACACGTGCATTGTGCAGGTATGTGGAAATAAGAATACGCTGAAAAGAAAAATCTTGCCATAGATTGTTTATTGTCCTGGTTTGCAATGTTCCAGTCCTCGAAATCTGAGCCAGAGTTTCACTTATGAGTTAGCTCAGTATCCCTGTGCAAGACAAAGTAGCCGAGCCAATAAAAATTACATGCACACTTCTGTGACCAGGTCTAAGGGCAGTAAGAGGTAGGTCCCCGTTTTTTGCTTAATTAGGTAGGCAGCGTGAGCCAGTGAGGGGTAGCAGTTAGGACCCTCTCCGATATCTGCATCTTAATCTCCAAGTGAAGGATAGTTACCCCCAAAAGGAAGGGTACGCTACAGATTGAATACAAAGTATCCCCTGAGCCCTGCCCTTGCAACTCCAATTCTGGTCCTCAAGCCAGTAACCTCAGCATCACTGAGGAGCTTGGTAAAAGTACATAGTCCTTCCAGACCTATTGAACCGGGATCTGAATTTATCGAGATCGTCTGGTGATTCATATTGCCTTAAAGTCTGAGAAGCCCTGGCCTGTACCGTTAGTATAATAATAAGCTTAGGAGCCTCTAATGTTCATTCAGTGCTTATTGTTTCTAGGTGTTCTGCTATGTGCTTAAACAGTTTTCCTGCAGAAACATGGACTCCTGTGAATTCCAGAGATCTAGAGTCTGAGAAACTGCTCAAGAATCCCTGAGGACTGATTTGCTATTTCAAGCCAAGTATAAGAAGGTGTTACATGGTTCTAGGCCAAGGAGCAGGAAAGGCTGGGTAGCTCAAAATCTTTCTTTAAATGGGTAAATTTAATAAGCAGAGTGAGTCAGTTCTTTGGGAATGGGGACAAAATTCTCAAATATAAAAAGTCTGAGTTTAAACATCGTACTGGAAGTTCTAGCCAGTGCAATCAGGAAAGAAAAGAAAAATAATAGGCACGCAGATCATAAACAATGAGATAAAACAGAAAACCATCTCTATTCGTAGTTGACATGGTAGTCCATTATTACAGTAGGAAATCTCAAGGAATCAACAAAATCAAATCTAAACTCCTAGAACTAACAAAGGAGTTCAGCTGAGTTGTAGGATGCAGCATGCAAAAGAAAAGTATGAGAGAGCGGCACACACACGAAGCTATTGAAATGTGCCCAGACTTCACCGTGAAGGAGCCTGCGCCCTGAGGCACAGTGCCTCTCCTCTTCTTCTCTATGTGCCCACTTTAGCTTCTTTGGAAAATGAATCAGGAATTTCACCTAACCTCACATGAATATGTTGTGACCTTTTATGGTCCTACATCTTCACATAGACATAAACTAAGTCTCATAAGAATTAAGCCTATTGCCAAGAGTTACACAGCTTCAAGGAGTCAGAATTAGAATTCTCACCCGCCTCTACCCCAGAGCCCATGTCCTTAACTATTTGAAGCAGTTTTAGTCAAATCTTTGTTGTTCAGAGAAACAAAAAGTTTTCATGAAACGAAATTATGTCAAACTGCTAGTGTCTTGAAGCTTTAATGAAAAAAGAGGGTTACAATAAGATCTGCCTCATGAAAGTTACTCTTAAAAAAGAAAAAAATGATTGAAATATCAGATTCTTGTGCGTGCTCTTGCCTCAAAAAGCACTGTGCCACTTGGTCTTGCCAAGAAAATTGAATTGTGGTATATTAGAGCTGGAAGGTGCCCGGGACCGTTTAATCTTACCTTCTCCAATTTACAAACAGGGAAATAGGACCACG
This sequence comes from Dinomys branickii, assembly GCA_004027595.1. Classification (NCBI taxonomy): domain Eukaryota; kingdom Metazoa; phylum Chordata; class Mammalia; order Rodentia; family Dinomyidae; genus Dinomys; species Dinomys branickii. The sequence continues at coordinate 6,076 of PVLD010026325.1, read as the reverse complement.
CTGTGTGGCTACTACACCCCCACTTGGAGCACCATGTTCTTCCTGTGCCTGCCGTCTGTGTGCTGGCCAAAATGTAAGTCACCACTCGATTTCCAATTGGTGTGCTTGAACAACAATTCCTGGAATAGTGTGTCCTAGTAGCCTGAAAGCTCTTCCATATGCTAAGCTGAAATTCTGCATTCCTCTCGCTTCCCCCTCTCCCCCACCCCATCAGTCCTGGTTTGCCTCTCTGGAGACATATTCAGACATTCTTCAGACATTCCAATTTCAAAGCCAGGAAAATATCTGAGTTTGGGATATAAATTCAACTGTCTTATGCCTCCCATGTGATCATTCCCTCATAACTTCTGCAGCTTTAATTTATGCTGTATAATGACAGTTCATTCTATTTTTCTATGGCCCAACTGATGCTTTCTGGGTCTCAAGTGACCAGCTCAATTCAATCTGACCCAGTTGGCCTTTAAGCAAGGCAAACCAGAAAATCAGCTTTTTTCAGAGATGCAATACACATGTGGAGCTCCCAAACAGTGTTTTTTTTTTTTAAATTGCAAAATGAACAGAGCTCCAGATGCCTGAAATGCAGGCATGACTTGGAAAAGGAATGTGTGTAGGAGCTAGCCTTCTCCTGTACGAGCTCATTTTCCCTGACATTCTGCACTTGATCTGTGCAGATGAACATCACGTGAGGTATCTTATCAAGCAGCGCTTTCAATCTCCGTATCAATACACATATGCAACTTTAGAAGTCTGCCTTCAGGCTCTGAGTGTGCTTTATTGGCATTTCGGGCAGCCAAACCTTAGCTTGGTTGTAGAATCTAGATCTCTGTTCAGAAGGAATTGAAGAAGTCATCCTGCAATGGAAATTTCCATCCTAAAACACTTTATACCTACAATATCTCTAACAAGCAGCCATTAGGGCCAACTTTTCCCTGTCCCCCACCTTCACTTCCACCAGCATCCCAGGAAATCAGAGAATAGGATCAAGGTGAAGTGAGATATTTTACTCTCTCTAATTGTTTTCTAACTCTTCCCTCTTCCTAGTCACTTTCTCCCCGGTTAAAAAACAGCCATTCTTTCTACTTCGCCTTACTTCTGAACCTCTCGAAGCCTAGTTTCTGACTTTCCCTTTGACCAAATCCATTCTCTTAGTCTATCCATCACATGTTGAATACAAAACCCAAGGTTATTTTCCTATTCTTCATCTTTCCAGATACTCGTGAAGCTTCTGATACTACTGCTGATGTACTCTATATTGGAGCACTTCGTCTAGCTTCTAGGGTCCTTCCTTTCATCTCCCAGGCCCCGTTCCTCTAGTTTCATTGTTTCCCCTTCTGCTGGACATCAAATGTGGCTGCACTCCAATACTCCTCAGCACGCTCACTTTCTCCTCAGCTTCAAGAGTCTCTTACATATAGATAATTCAGATTTTCTAATCTATGGCTCACTTAGTTTTTAATGGACTCTAAACTCATGCCTATTGGACACACACTGACATATCAAACTCAACATATCCCAAAACATACTCAAAATGCCTCTGAAATCTGATAGTTTCACTATGTTACTTTGTTCATACCAACTTTCTGTGAGTGACTTTCTGTTAGTCATCTAACACACCGTTTTGGCACACTGCAACCACTGCCAGGCTGCAAGGTCTCTAAGAGGTCTCCTCCTTGCTACTGTCACTCCTGCTGCTTTGGTTTTCGAATCTGGATTATACACCAAAATCTCTCTTGCTAATCATTCAATCTCAAATGTGTTAGCTGTGCTTTTTAGAATAACGATCATTAGTTAGCACTGTCACTTTGTCTTTCCTCCAATCCAATGTTTTCAGCTCCCCACTGCCCAGCTCAAGGGTTAGAGAACTCTTTCTGTAAGGAGCCAGCAAGCAAATACTTTCAGTTTTGTGGGCCATACGGCTTCTGTCACAGCTACCCAACTCTGATCCTGTACCATGAAAAAAATCACAGACAATTTGTAAACTTATGGTTCTGATGGTGCTCCACAACTTTATTTGCAGACAGCTGGACATAGCCCAAAGGTTATGGTTTGCCGGCCCTTAATCTAGACAAAATAAATTCACTTTCCAGAGGTTTGATATTAACAGTCCACCATAAATTTATAGCTATTACTTCCTAACATAAATTCTGCATTCTACACAAATTGTAAATACATCAAAGTTCCCTGAATATACTTTCCCAACCCCATGCTCTTCCCTCTACCTGCCACGATCTTCCCTGTTACTGTCCATCCCAAGAGGCTTTAAGATGTGAAACACTGCATGGGCTGTTTGCTTTTGAAAAGTACAAGTCAAAAGCCACTCATAGAAACAAGTACCACTTGTGAAGTTCATAGGCCTTAATTACAAATGTCCCCACTTCAAAACACGAATTCAGCATTGTCAGTCAACCCAAAATATTTGGTGTGATGATTTAATTCACACATCATGGAATTAGGATAGAAAGTGACAGACTTAGCATTAAGCTTCCCAGATACAACATCCAACCTATGGAAGGTAGTGGACAAAAGAAGAGGCATTTTGCCCCCAGGTGAAATGTAACCATGGTATACTCTTTTCTACGCTGTGAGTTCTCTTTCCCATTGAGTTATGTTCTTAATTGTCTTTATTTTACGAATGACTATGCTATCATGTATTCTAGGAATATCAGAAATATATAAAAATATGTGAGGATCATGTGAATTACAAAAATGGAAGGCTATTTTTTTTTACTATACTTACATACATAGTTTCACCTGGTGAATTTTCAAAACTATTAGTTATAAAGAGCAAAATACTTATTTTTACTTATTTCTACCGAAAGCTTAACAAATTCAGTGTGAAATTCTACTATCCTGCCTACTACTCATAGAAAAGAAGATCCATTCAAGGTACATTACTTCAAAAATATTTCCAGCTCATTGGCTTATTTAGTTAGAGAGGAAATAATCATTGCATCCACAATGAACACAGACTAGAAGTCCGTGAAGGGCAAAATTCATGAAGTGTTCTCTGTACTATATTCTCTGAGCACTTAACTCTTTATTAATTTAGGAAGAAATGACATAGCTTGACATATCTAATTTTCAATGCAAAGCTAAATATCAATAACAATTATTGGTTTGCTCTTATGGAACAAAAGTAGATGTTTATTTTAAATGTTTCCATGAAATCTTTTAAACCTGTACAACAAACACTAGCGGGGAAGGCTAGTGGTAGAGTGCCTGCTTAGCATGTAAAAGGCCGTGTTCCATCTTCAACAATCAAAAATTAAAAATACCACAGCAGACCCAACTCTCTTAAATTGAACTAGTCTTGATGGCACAGGAAAAAATGGAGTTTATTAAATTGATTCAAATTATGTACAGCCCAGTGGCACAACAGCAAGACTGTCCTCTTTGGTATTAAAAAAAATCAAGGTGGAAAGAAATTTGAAACGAAGCATAGAGCCAAATCTATTACAAACGAACTTTGGGAGAGAATGCAGGACTGTCTTATAAGCAAAATAACACTGCTACTTGGAGGTTTTCTCTCATCCAATTTTTTCAGTTATTGCTCCAAGTAGAATCTGTAGGGAGGAAGAATAAATGGCCAGACCTAGACATTAGGCCAGGATATCTTGGAGACCTTTATCAGGCATCCATACACTAAAAGAAGCTAAGTTTCATAGATTATTTAGAAAAATGCATCCCCAATGCCTGCTGCTATATCTCAAAAACTCTCAAGGGTATGTCCCACCTAGCCACTACTGGTGGTAATATCCTTTTGGTCTGCCACCGGCTTTGTTTTCCACCCAACTCCTGATTTTACAGCATATTGTAGCGATTAGGAATTGTGGAGTCAAGTGATGTGCTCTCATTGGCAAACATTGCTCTGTGCCTTGGGTAGGCTGTGGCCATCATTGAGTGGAACTGATTTATAGAATCAATACTACTAGTTTTGCTTCAACCTCTTTAAGACAATTGATTGTGTTAATACAAGCTTTCTGAATTGAGGCAAATCCTCAATTGGATGTTTCCAGTTCCTCTGGAATGTTAATCATGCTTTAAGTAGCACTCCCTATTTTTAATGGTAAACAGAATTATGGTAAAGCTAATTAAATGGTGAGGTTTTTCAAAGTACTCATCTCATCCCATTGGAGAAATGCATACGGATACACTCCTCTTCATTTCCCAGGTGAGAACCAATTTCCCTTAAAATGACCTGATTTGGTAATCTCTCCATTTGCAAGTTCAGAAACTCTGTGCAGTGGATGGTAAGGCTGGAGTTACCAAGAATGACTACAAGGGAGTCTCATGCTAGGTGCTGGGAGAGGGCACCATGGTAGCCAAGAAATAGCCATGTCCAGGGAATGATAAAACCTCTTTCATCCCAGCAGAGAGTATCAAGGCACTGAGTGGTTAGATGGAAAATCGGTGGGGAAGGTTAAAGCAAAGAATTGCTCAAAGCTAAAAGGAAGTAGAGGGCTGTCTCCCATTTTGTTCCCAGGCTTTTTATGAAAGATACATCTTTGTAAAGGTAACTTTTGATCTCAGAGAGCAAAGAAAGAGCCATAGTAGGAGATTAGATTCCCAAGACTGACCATAGGCTGTAAAGGAAAAAAGGAGAGAGAGATACACATGTTTTCCTTCTAGGTTGCCTACTCCAGCTCATCAAGGGGGAGAAACAAATGGTATTTGGTGGGGGAAAGCATGCTTTAGGACTGAAAAACACCCTTAGCCAGAATGACTCCTGCCTGTACTCAGTCTCCCAAGAGCCTGCAGTCTGTGAGTGTCAGATGGGAATTGCCACCAACATAAGAAGAGATCCCTCCTTAACCATGCATAGTAATACTCCGAGAACTTCTACCCTAAACTATATCCTTGTGACCTACAAATCCAGGCCACCCACCTTTTTGGTAACCAACAAAGAAATCAGTGTCCAGGAAGAACCAAGTGCATTTCTTTTGCTGCAACAATCTAATCTCAATACTAATTCAGGAACACTTGTACACCACTATGATAGTTTTGAGGAAACAACACAGAATGAAAACTTTTAATAATATTTAACTGACTTTCAAAATAGCTGTTACTGTTACTAAACTATTAATGTTGCCCAGACACCCTAGAATTTGCACCCAGATTTGTCTACTCAAAGTTTACATTGTGGCCAATGTGTCTAGAGGCAAACAGTTATTGTAAGATTACATAAAAAATGGTTCATGCTTCTTCACCAGCTCAATTGTAGGCCTTGACCAAGTTTGTGAATTTGACCTTCCACTTCACATTCTAAGGCATGTCAAAGAAGACAATTCAAATTTTGAGGTGAATATATATCAGGGTTCAAACCTTTTATAATACTCCCCAAACTTTTCAACTATTTTTATTTCCTGGTGCTTTTATCCAAATAATCATAGATATAAGGTTATTTCAAATCATGTTCTCAGTTGACATAGTGCTTTCTGTTTTGAACAAGCAAATGCATCCCTTTAATGAAAATACTTTTTCTAATAAATCACTACACACCTGCTATATCACACACCCAATGGTGGCAGGTTTATTGGAGACATTATGAATGGACCTAGAAAGAAGGTAAGTTTGAAATTTCATTACCTCTCTTCTGTTCTATCACTTATCATTTTCATATGACTTTTTTAGGAACTGTGATTAGTGTTCATAGAAAGATAATACGAAAGAGGGAGATAGACTTTGTGCAGAAGGAAAGGGGTCTGCATTAATGCAGTGAGAGATTAGAAACAGACCTATGTGCTGACCCTTCCAGCAGATTCTTCTTCTTAGTCATTTCTAAGGACAAGGCACTATGAACTTCAGGTCTAAGGCTCGGTGTGCAGCTTGGAGAAAATATTTGCATGGGCCCTCTGCTTTGAATTCACCACTGAGATCTACTTGTTGGCTAAGAGGACAGCATGAAGGTGGCCAAAACCCCAGGGCAGTCACGCTTTGGCCCTCTGTTTGGTCTGCTGTTTGAATTCTGACCTCTGTCTCCCAGACTCCCCAAACATTTCTGTGCTTCTATGAGAGTGAATGAATTTCAGAGTGCTGATTTTCTGACTGTGCTGAGTTGGTAAATAATGTGTTTAAC
>PVLD010026324.1:0-22343 GCA_004027595.1 Dinomys branickii | reverse complement strand
TGTTGTTGAGAGGATCAACTGTCTGACTAAATTTGCATGTCTGTATATGGGTCCATACATCTACAATTCGAAGATATCAATGGATAAAACAACAACTACTGTTGAGACCATATCACCTTTTCTATAGATTAGTTGTGATTGTACTATTTTCTATGATAATTGGTGTCTGTTTGTCAATATGTTTTTGTACTTTTATGTTTCTAAAATAAAAAAAATAAAAAATAAAAATAAAAAAATAAAAGACTGCTATGAATTGGGTATAGTGGGGCACACCTGTCATCTCGGAACTCTGGGAGGCTGAGGTATACGGATGGAAAGTTGGAGCCCAGCCTGCAAAACTTACTAACTTAACAAGACCCTATTTTAGAATAATTCTAAAAAGTAGAAAAGTACTGGAGGTGTAGCTTAGTGTGAAGGACCTCAGTTCAATTCCAGTATCACACACACACACACACACAGACCTGCACATGCTCTCACACATACGATGGAATACTACTCAACCTTTAGAAATGAAATGCTGTCATTTAGGACAACATAGATGAGCCTGGAAGACATTATCCAGGCTCCGATGACAAATACTGTATGATCTCACTTGTACGTGGGCCCCAGAAGAGTTGAATTTATAGAAGCAAGGAGTAGAAAGGTTGCCAGGAGCTAACCGAGAGGTCAGACGAGATGAAATATCAGTAATGCCAGATGGCTAAGTACTGGAGATCTGCTATAAAGCACTGCAGGTACAGTTAATAATAACGTTGTGTATGTGAAACTGCTGAGAGATCTTGAATGTTCTCACCACAACTTTTAAATTAAGACAGGCCTTGTACTTATGCCTTCATCATTTTCGTAATCAAACTGAGTGGGAAAGCATTTTCATAATGTGGTCACATTTTGTTTGGCTCAATCTGCAGTTGTGGTTAGCCAAAAATATTGTATTTAGATTTCTCCACACTCTTTGCATTTGAAAAATAAGAACTTAAAAAAATCTTGTTTTCAGTTTTTAACTTCCATTTAAGAACTCATCTCAATCAGCAAAAGGAGAGAAACATTCCGTTTCACTTCTGTGTTAGCACTGCAAATACTATTTCTGCTGTTGCAGCTACTGGGTGAGACTGAGGACTAACTGCACGCCATTCTGGGAACCAGTGTCTCTCTGTGCCAGTCAAACCTCAAGCTATGTTAGTGGGGTGGCACTACTACCCTCCTACCCCTCTTAGGGGAAAAACTGGAGGTTTCCAGAGGTTAGGCATCTGGACCGTAGCTCCCTTGCTGTTTGCTGAGCAGAGTATGGGACTGGAATGGGCAGCTGGACCACACAGTCCGGCCTCTCCACAACTGCAGTCCACTCACACAGAATGACATAAGCACAGAGACAGAAGCAGACAGCTCTCCTCCCATTCAAAAACCATATAGCTTTTCCTTATTGTAAGCAGAGACAAGAAAGACAAAGAGACTGGAGAACAGTCTTTTCTCCCCAGGAAAATGAGGTCTGAGAAACTTACACAGCTATGAGCTGGTAAAAATAGTCTAAGTGTTGTCTTAGTTACTTTTCTGGTTGCTGAGACATAATACCCAACACCCACAAGTGAAGGGAGGACAGGTTTCTTTAGCTCACGGTTCACAGAGGTGTTATTCCATACTGGCTCCAAGGAAGGGAAGCAACGGCAGAGGAGCAACAGTTCATGTGGAGGAAAACAGCAAAAGCAACAAGCGGGAGGGAGAAAGAGACAAATCTCTTTCTGTTCCCTACATTATATCCAGTCTACCAGGATTAGGGTGGTGCCAATCCAATCAGTGGACTGATCCAGCAGTCACCTACTCTGCACCCCAGCACCCTTAATCCAAGCACTGTCCCATGAATCAGTCACACTCTAGACTCAGCCGCCTGCTAAAACATCCCATGACCGAATGAGGCTTTGGGGGGACATCTAGGTAAAAACCATAACAAGCATCAAATGGCAATAATGTCTAGGACATGTACTGTGTCTGATTTAACATGGAATTTCCCTCTTGTTACCTTGCCGTGTGAGTAAAGAGCACATACACAAAATCGTTTATTTTGCTGCAAATAGATTTTTCAAATTATCTCTACTAAAAGCCAAGCAAGCAGGGCAGAGTAGTTCATGTCTATAGCCACAGCTACTTGGTAGGCTGAGGCACAGGGTCATAGGTTTGAGGCCTGCCTGATCAGCTTAGTGAGAGAGACCCTGTCTCAAAAATTAAAAAGGGGTGGGGATGTAGCTCAGCACAAGTTTTAGAAAAGACAAAACAAAAAATAATATATTTTACTGGTAGAACATCTGTGATGTAAATAAATCATTCATAATAGATAGTCTCATTTCTAACTGTCCGTTGGAAAGAATGATTTAAATTCCAAAGTCCAAATATTATCTCAGAAGGTCCTGCTGAAGTGATCTGGGGTGGGCCCAGGCAATAGTTTGTTTTTAATGTTACAGGTAATGTGCAGCATGCACTGAGAACACAAAAACCCTGTGATGCTAACAGATAAGAGCTTCTTTATAGCTCTTCACTGACTAACCACATAATCCCAGTGAAGTTATTTCCTTTTTCTCAGCATCAGTTTCCTAATCTATTAGATGGGGATAGCCAGGTCTGCTGCCACATGCCTGTGATCCCAGCACTCTGGGAGGCTGAGGCAGGAGGACTGAAATTCAAGGACTACCTGGGCAATTTGGCCATTTATCAGTTTAGCAAGACTCTTTCTCAAAATAAAAAATAAAAAAGGACCAGAAAGGAAGTTCAGTGAGAAGACCTGGTTTCAGTCTCTAGTAACAACAAAACAAAACAAAAAACAAAACAAGACAAATAAAAGAATATAGGGACGACATAAAGATAACCCAGTGAAGGTAAGTGGGGGTAACACACAAAGAACCCAGAACAGGTCTGGGACATAGAAGAGTTCAAATATTCACTCTCATGGTAGCATCAGTGGTGAGCATAACGACGATGCTGACGCTGGGGCCTTTTTACCTGGAGCTGGGAGGACGGCACGGAGACCATAACTGCAACCCAGCAGGCTTACCACGTGTTCACTTTTTTAGAAGAAGACTCTGGAACCAAATATAATTTCTAGCTCATTCTGAGGTGATATTTAGGTTCCATACAGGGTACGGTATGGTAGCTAATAATTGTAGCCTACAACATAAAGCCACTTACCTGGGATTGAAATGAATTTTCCTGGGAACTTCTCTATGGTCTATGACCACTTTCTGATTGTCTCTATAATTAATGAGGTCATCAGGGATCCTAAATTTGGCCATCTGAATTTCAGAATCACTTAGTTCAGCATGGGAAATTCTTGCATAACCCAACCTGTAATAGAAATAGGTATTATTTGTTAAGGTTTTACTATCACATAAAAATCTGATGAGTAGAAAATATGCTTAGTGCAAGCATAACCTTGAGTTCAATGCCAATGTATCCCACCTTCAAAAATCTGGTAAGATCAGGCAGGTAAAATCTTCATTATTTAGAACATAACACATTTTTTGTCATAAAGGCCCATAAACATGAGTGTGTCAAACCTATGTTTATTCACTAGAATATTTCTATTGATATATTATTAATTTTCATTTTAGGAGTTTTACTATATTAAATGATGAGTGCTTAACAGGAAAAAATGATAAAAATAAAGTATTACATTTTTAGGATTTATTGCGTGTTTATAAAAAAAAGCATAAAAATTTTCAACATCAATTGATGTACAATGTCTAAAAAAAAGAACAACAGAAATAAATTCCTATATGAAAATACCATAGCACTCTACAAAAAAAATTTACTTCAATTATCACACCTACAGTAGTCTTCACACATGACAATTGCTCACTCCATATACACATACTGCTGACAGCATGTGTTTTTGCTCTCTGGCTTTTTGGTAGGATGTACCTAGCATTTCATCAGTCTTGCTATTTTGTCAAGAGGTTATTACTATATTATGCAATGTGTAATTAACAGGAACATAAAATATCAATAAAATAAAGTACTAAATTTTTAATACATATTGCACATTTAGCTTTTTTTTTTTTTTTGTGGTACCGGAGATCGAACTCAGGACCTTGTGCTTGCCACATATTGCACATTTAGAATAAACATCGACATTTTCACAGCAGCTGCGTACTTTCTTTCAAAACCTAAGAGATATCAGAAATACAAATCTGTGTGAACTACAATGAAAATACCAATAGAACTCTACAATAAAAATAATCTTTGCATAAATGGTCACACCTAAGACAATCTTCACACATGAAAGTTGCACGTTCCATATGCAGGTATCACTTACATGGATGCATGTATGTTGTGTTTTCCTGTCCTTTCCTGTAGGGCACAGCTGACATCTTTTTGGCTTTCCTGTTGTCAGTTAGGTCTTTTGGATGCTTTGCCTGTCTGTTCATCTGTCAGCTCACCAGTGTGATCTATTGTTTTTTTTTGCACAGTTCCCTGGACAAAAACATTTTGTTTTTCCTTTACTGTAAATGACCTCTTATGAGTTCTATCCCAATTCTCTAAGAAAATTTTTCTGTGGTATTTTGCACTTGTCATTTTCTTTGTAAACTATCAAATGATTTATGCCACACATGCTTAGGATTGAGGAAACACAACCATTGGCCAAAGCCTTGTGTTTGGAGTGACATCATACTTGCTGCGTAACTCATCAACATCTACTCCACCTTTGGTTTTGTTCTAGAAAGTTTCCATCTCAGCCTTCCATTTTATCAAGGCTTTTCCGTGAAAATTTCCATCATGGTGCAATGTGGACATCAGCAGTAGCAGCTTGTTTTCTTTGTCATATATGAAGCCAATGTAAATCTTTCTGAAATCTAAAGGTTGTACAATACAATTCTCTGTTTTAAAATTGCAACATTTCGTTTGGAATTTCTGCTTTGTTCCTGTGTATAGTTTCTACGCTGGTCAACTTGTTCTCTGATAACAAAAGTAACATCAACTGGAAACTGATGTTAACCGGTTAAACCAATCATCAAATGTCACATTCCAATTAGTTTGGGAGATGGGAGCAACAAGTCTGTCCATGTCATTTAGTTTAGTACTATATGAATAAGGACCTGATGGCTGGTGTATTTCACACTATCTTGTAGCATTTTGTCTGTTACAGTTTCCAACATTGAATGGCAGTGCTAGCATTCCGTCCAATACATTTCACCCGTGCTAAGACCCTCACTATATTTTCAGACCTAGTTCTAACAGTGGATCATTCCATTTGGTTGCACAACCATTTTGCAACATTTCAACTAGTCACACGTATATCCACATTGCTGTTTTCTTCATCATCTGAATCAAGGAGGTCTGCATTCCCTGTGTCTGTTTCAGTTGATCCCTGTTTCATTTCAATGTCACAGAAAGTTTGGCTCATATGGCCAACATTAAAGTCATCGTTGTCATCATCTCCATCATGACATCATCACCCACCCACACCACTCTTCTATTACGAACATACGTTTCACCATAATGGGTTATTCATCGTCCAGGCATGAGTAATCTGATAATTCACTTTTGACATCCTCCAAAACATGCAAATCTGGTTTTTCATGGGCCACTGTACTGAATTGGGCAACTTCTACCAGAAAAATCAAAAGAAAACTTCTCTAAAATCAAACCCTACAGTGGTGTGACTAGATTCCCTCAGTGACGCTCAGGTAAACATATGTCAAACCTGTTAGATGGACCACAAAGCCTGCAAAATTCTGGCTCAACAATTTTGCACACACGCACACATATTGGCTTTCATTGTACCAAGTGGTAAACACAAAAATTGCTTCCTGTATTCTCAGGGAAAGGTGCTGAGATACACCACTGGCTACTATTTTGCTAAAGTAAAAATTTACAGTAGAAAAGTAAGGGATGTGTTTGTGGAACCCAGTGTTATGCTCTTAAGCCAATTTCCATTTCTAACTCGATGTTATATATCTCAGCTAAAATTAACTTGACTGGTTACTTCAAATGTTACAAAAATACTTCTTTTATGGTACAGTAAATGAAAAGGGACTATGCACATAGATTTATTTATTTATTTATTTATTTTTGGCGGTACTGGGGATTGAACTCAGGACCCTGCGCTTGCTAGGCAAGTGCTTATTCCACTGAGGTATATCCCCAGCCCGCATAGATTTAATTAACTAAATATACTTAGCAACCTTACTTTACTTTTTTACACTAATGGATATTCTATGTCTGTATAAATTGGTGCCCATATAATTATGTCTTGATCTAATAACAGGATTTCTTCAGAATGACAGGAGTATATGCCAAAATTATTTCTCATATTTTAAAATTTGAATATCACATGCATATTTTCAGCCACACTTACAAATCTAAAATCAAAGATTTCATATCTCTGAAAAACTTCCACATCCTGTTTTGGCTTAGGATTTTCTATTCTTCAGGAAACTCAGAGCACTTTATAGACATTTTCCAAATAAGTCTTATTGAGGAGCTCAGGTGGAAAATGGGAAAACCATAGGAACAAAACATTAATTTAAATTTATTCATATTCTGCCCCTTCCAGAAAAGAAGTTGCATTATTTCAGTCACCCACTTATTCAGTGAAGTAAATACATACCAAGTCCATTTTACATGTAGCACCATGGTTGGTGCTACCAGAGTCAGTAGTGGACAAGACAGAGTCCCTGCCTCCATGGAGCTTTTCTTCTAGGTGGAGGATAAGTTCCGTAAGTGCCTATGTATAAAATCTATCAGATGGTAATTGATGCAAGTACTATAAAAAGGAGAAAGGGCGGGTGGCAGGGATTGCTATGGTATGTATAGAGGGTAGTCAGGGCATGACTTCTGGGTAATGTAATACTGGAACAAAATTTTCACTGAAGTAAGGGACATAAGCCATATGGATACTGGGAAAAAAGTGTTTCAGGAAAGGAATAGCAAATGCAAAGATCCTGATGTAGGACTGTGCTTCACATTTTTGGAAACCAATTCCACCATGACTGGAGTAGAGGGCACAAGGGAGAACTTAGAAAACAGGAAGCTTGGGTTTGGGGTGGGGACACATGATGAAAATCTTTCCTTGCAGATCACTGCGAAGACTTTTGATTTTTGTTTGAGAATGAGAGGGGAATCTATTAGAGGGGTCTGGAGCAAAGATTCACCATGACTACTGTGAACAGCTGCCAAAGAAGGGACCAAAGTAGGGAGACTCATTAAAAGGCCACTGCACAAATTAGGTGAAAGATGAGGGGAGCTTCAGAGTGGAAGGAGGAGAATTTAAATCACCCTGTAATTGCACACAAAATAGAAACAGAAAACAGAGCAGGCAGAGGCAGCAAGTCCGCCCATGTGAGAGGCAAAAGAAGAACTACAACTGACCGTCAGAGGTAGGCTGGAGCTGTCAGGCAGGTTCATACACTTGCCTAACTTTAGAAGTTGTGGTTCCTTATAATTCTAAATCACTGTCTCTAATAAGTCTAGTTATTTATTCCCCACATCTCTAAGATCAAAATTTAAACCCATTTTATAGACATCCCCTTTAAGTCTATTTGCAAAGTCTTTGAAGAAAAGGGATTTCACAATACAAATCTTCCACTGAAATAGGGAATTTTCCATTGCTGTCTAATATGTATTTATTAAGCACCTACGAAGTATGGGACATGTACTACATGATCGAAGCACTCGGCAAGGAGACAGCCATGTGCGACCCACAGGAAGAGCCCTCACCAGACACCAGCCCAGCTGGCACCTTGATCTTAGACATAACAGCCTCTGCACCTGGAAGAACGTAAGTTTCTTTTGTTTTAGCCATCCACTCTCCTAAAGAGAGGTAATAAAGGTCTCAGAATTCAGCAACAAGCTATTATGGGCACTGGTTACTGTAAATACCTCTATTTCTTGGTGACCAATAGTTTTTGCGACTTGGAATTATACTTACCTTGGTTTTGTTGTTGTTGTTGTTTTGAGGCAGGGTCTCACTATGCAGTTCAGACTGGCCTTGAGCTCACTTTGTAGCCCAGGCTGGTCTCGAATTTGCAATGATCCTCCTGCCTCAGCCTCCTGAGTGCTGAGATTACAGGCGTGCGCCAGCACACCCGGCTTATACTTACTTTGGTTTAGATAAAAAATTTATTCTGATATCCTCCATCAAAATAACCACTTCTACCCATATTTAAACAGAAATAGTATTATTAATCTGAGATTTAAAATACTTTACAAGACTAATTTTCAGCATGTTCTCTCCTACCTAAATTCTTGGCAAATGCCCAAACAGCAGTCAAACTGTTTGTCCTGCAGACATGAAAGCAGGCGCTAGGCCTTTGGGGTTTCTTAATCACCAGTGCAACCAGAACACTGTTACAGCATCTCACAGCCCTCCTGGGCCCACCTCAGTGAGCACACAAACCCAGGGGGTTGTTTAAGGACCATAAAGTTCATTGTCTTACAAACACAGTATCCAAAGTCCTCGGTAAGGGCCCACAGGACCTTGCAAGATCTGTTCCTTTTCCTCCTTGCCCACTCTTCCCTTCCCTTCCCCTCTCCCAGCCTCATACGTACGCGTTGCTGCCCTGGTAGCTCCACTGCTCCTCAAACACAGCCAGCGCTCCTCCCCTAGGACTTTTAAACAAGCAAGGGCCAGCTCCCAGATAGTCACATGGCTCACTCGTTCAAATCTTGGCTCCGGCGTTACCTTGTCAGCACGACTTTCCCAATTCCCCACCGATCACTGAAACCCACCTCCACATGCTCAGCTTCTCCTTCCGCTCTCGTCGCCTTCTAAACTACTACACCATGCAATTATTGGTTATGTTTGTTGTCAAATTTGCTTTAAGGAAGGGATGCTTTTTCTGTTTCGTTTCTTGCTATATCCCCGGTACCCGGCAACCATTACTCTCAGCTGACACTGGCTAAATGACAAGTGGATCATAGAACAGGAGAACCTAACAGTTTGCTGTCACTAAACTGTCACTCATAACTGAACAAGTCACATCCCCACTGGCAGCGAGGCTGCCTCTATGGTTTTGAGTCATCTCTAAAGAGCAAGCATTTTTATCACAGATTACACAGTATTATGTTACTCGAGGGATGCACAGTTGAATATCAGCCTTTATCTTCAGGCCAAGATGCTTCTGAGTGATGAACTGCTCTGTACGGAGGAGAGTAAGGCCATGAAGGGTCCACGTAGAAACCCATCTGAGTCTCCTACACTGTTCCTAGGAAGGTAGTTAGAGGGCTAAGGTCAAACATCTCCGAACAGCTTCAGTGTTAACCAGAGGAGCCCATGCATCTCAGGGAAGGCTCCAGCCTTCATCTGCACTGAAGAATCCTGTAAGTGGAGGGACCGGCGACTCAAGCCTGTCTGTACGATCTGCTCCCACTGACCTCACGAGGGCACCTCCCTTCCACTCTACTCCACCCACGCTGGCTCCCAGGCTGTTACCAGGAGGTGTGAATCACATTCCCCTCACGCCCTGCACCCCCCGTCCCCACTGCCCTGATGCTTGTCCCAGGACATACACAGGTCGACCTCCCAAGCGTCCGCACGCGCTCCGCCCCTCCTGCTTCCCGTCTGGCTTGCGTCTTGTCCTGTTCAGCACACTCATCTCCGTCCAGCCTCATCTCTCGTTTTTTCCTCATTTATTCGCTCTCTGCCTCCTCTCACTGGAAGGCAAGTTCTCTGAAGGACGAGAGTCTTGTGTTGTCCCTATTACACTCCCACTGCTTAGAACAATACCTTTACATACAGATGCTTCAGGAAAAGGTGAGTGATTACTTCCTCCTTACTTAGTTTTAAACCACTCTTCTATATTTAAAGAAATATTACCTTCAAAACTAATTTGTACTGTTATATATTTGAATTCTGAGATCTTTCATCTGAATTATTTTGCATCATACATCTACGTGTATATTACTCAGTGTTAATGTTTAGTAATTTGATAATCTTAATAATTTTACAAACATTTTAATATATAAATATTAAATATTTATAACATATATACCCTAAGGTACCATTTTCAATATGGGATGATATTTCTAAAAATGTAACGTATCAGAGATTTCACCATACCACAGAGGTGGCTATAGTCAGTGAGTTAATTAAGATGGCTGATCGGAAGCTGACACCGCTGGACTAAAGCCTACTGTTCCCCATGCCACGGTCCGTGCTGTTCCCACCATGCCATGAAGTCAAACTTGGGGCCATTCCTACTGTACGTTAGTGGTCACATGCTTATTCTTCTTAATATTTTACCCGGTATCCTCATGACATAAGTAAGCTTAATTTGCTGAGCTATTTATCCTTCTTAAATCATTAGGTCATGCCTTGAAAAAATATTTAAATAGAGTAACCACTGTCTATAAAAAGTAACAGAAATTAATTACTCCCACAGGGGCTTCCTTCTAGGAGAGAGCCACAGGTGACAGTAATAACAATAATAGATCTAAAAAGAACAAAAACCAAACACCTGCACTCACCTGACCAGCCCCCGATACATGATGTATTCACACCATCTGTCGCCATCGGTGCTGTCGATGTCCTGTCAAGGAGCAGAAGGAAAATGTTCACGGTGTACAAACCAGCGCCCTTTCAGGCTGTGGGCCACGTACGCCTTTCTGCATGCTATTTTCTCTTTCTGGTCCCTATTGACCCTTGGGAGTCTACATGACTTGGTCATTCTACAAATGTCTCTTGAGCACCTACTATGTTCTCCATCTCTGCACTAGAGGCTGGAAATACAAAGATAAAGGTGGCCTGGAAGGGGCGTTAGACAGACACATATATCAGTAATGCCAAGACAGCGCCTGGCACCCTGCAGCTCTCCAAGTCTCTTGCCCTGAGGAGGATGGAGCACATTTCTATGGCACGCTGAGTTGTGCTGTGTGCACACCAGCGTCACCGCAGTGCCACCGTGCTTTGTTCCTGTGTCTGCACCCTCCCCTTCCCAAGCACAGGGGCTTGGACTCATTTTTGGTTGCCTAGTACTTAGCCAGAAGCCTGGTGTTCAGCAGGTAGGTGCTCGGTCTGTGTTTGTTAAATTGAACTGTGGAAATAAACACATTGCGAGAGAAATTATGAGTCTTTTTTATATCAAAAGCTTGAAGGCAGGGTCATTTTTCATCACAGAGAAACTGATATGTTTTCCTATAATGTTAAGAAGACTGTAAATATGGAACTTTTATACTGAAGGAAGAAATATTCATTTTCTTCTCTTAAAATATCTATAAATAAAGCAAGATATGCCTCTTACTGCCTCTAAATTTTACTATTAAAATTTAATTAAAATATTTTTAAATCACTAAAAGAATATACCACAATTTACTATTTCTTATGTTTTCTTCATTTTGTTAATTACTCTTTATTTTTATTTGTGTCACATGGGTACTATTTTGTATACATGAAAATGTATTTCTTTTTTTTCAGGCAGAGTCTGGCTATGTAGCTCAGGCTGGCCTTGAACTCACTGTGTAGCCCAGGCTGGTCTCGAACCCACAGTGATCCTCCTGCCTCAGCCTCTGAGTGCTGGGATTATGGGCATGCACCACCACACCCAGGCAGAAAATAAATTTCTTAAAAATTAATTTTAAAAATTTAAAAATAAAAAATCAAGTAAAAAGCACTGTTCTAGTTTGCTTTAGGAAGAGATAAAAAAAGAAATTAGTCATTCAGCTATCTATACTGAGAATAATAAACTAAGTATCTGTTTATTATTTTTAAAAGATCCTGTCAAATTTTAAGACAGTAGAATTTAAATACTCATTTCTTAAAAAGAAAAATCTGTTCATTCAAGCATTTATAATTGAAATTCCTTTCCACACTAATAAACTTCTTAATAGAAAAAGCAGTATCAGACCCCACTGCTAATCTTAACACAGCTTTTGACCATGCTAGTGGAAACCAACAGAGGATAAAATACAAATCAAATAAAATTTTTCCTTCCTGATACCATGTATATCCTTCACACACACACACACACACACACACACACACACACACACACACACACAGAGGCATGCCCACGCTGTGAAAGCGCCCTCCCTTCCTAATTAGCAAACAGTTTTTCCTTAGATTTGCCACATGTCATCTTGTCCAACTTCCTTTATTACTCTACAGACCAGGTACTCATACTTCTATCTCGTTTGATTTTTTGCACAGAACCAGACACATAAACCACACATACGTAAGGCTCAGAGGGCTTTTCAGACTTTATGTTTAATTCTTTTAACAATCCCATGATACAATGGATATTACTACCACAACTTACAGATGGGAGATTGAGGCCCAGAAAGGCTGACCAGGTCACCTCACTGGTCAGTGAAGCTCCGGCGAGGGTAATAATGACAAGGGGCCACGTCAAGGGAAAGAGGCCCAGCACTAAGGCCCCAGCGTATGCCTGGGGCCACCTTGATGCTCCAGCCCAGCAAAGCCACGAGCTCACTGCACAAGGACATGCAGGCAAGAACAGGAGGCCACTCAGGCACAGAATGGCAGGGGAGATGAAATGTTGTTTCAAGACACTATGTTTGATGAGGTTTTTTACACAACAAGAGGTAACTGGTACAACCTGAGACTTTGCTGCAGGTTTCCCTCTGCATCTTCTGAGCTCTCCTCAATCTCCCTCCTGGGAGAGGCTGCCTTCTCTTCCATCACCCACCAGCCTCAAAACAGCCACTTTTCCATGTGGCTTTCTCAAGACATCCTCTGGCCTTTCATTTGCTCTTCTCCGACTCTGCAAGCAACACCGCCCACTCTCACTGTTTCCGGAGATCACCTACACTGTGGCAATTCTTAACGCCGCTCTCTAGTCCGGATGGCTGTCCTGAACTTCGGACCTGTGGATCTCTCTCCTATCAGACTCCTCTGTTCAAGTCCCACATATATCTCAAACCAGCCCAAAGCCGAACTATCATTTCTTTGCAAAACTGTTCTTCCTTATGTATTCTCAATAATAATGATGATAATAATAATGCATTATTATTGTAAATGTCATGATCATAAACATTCTGACCAGAGCCAGAAATCAGGAGTCTACCATGACTTTACTTCCTGCGTTGTCCACAAATGTGGAAACTAACTCATGTCCCCAGTATTTACCATTATTCCAAAATTATGGTCTGGGGATATAGCTCAGTGGAATAAGCGCTTGCCTAGCAAGCGCAGGGTCCTGAGTTCGATCCCCAGTACCACAAAAAAAAAAAAAAAAAAGCCCAAAATTATGGCATCTTTAGCTGGATATATGGCCACAAAGATGGAATGTTGTACCTCCTAAGCTTCCGTGCCCCACACCATAGCTATATGACTACATTTCCACCAAAGAAATGTAAGGAGACATGTCAAGAGTCAATTTCCTGGATCTTGCCTTTAGTGATAACTTGCACATGCTCATGGCCCCTTCCTCTAATCTGCTAACTAGAACACAGATGCTGTTCTACATGACTGGACCACAGGAGTGGAGGCCACAGGAATGGGGCCACAGTCAAGGAACACAGATTCAAGGCACCATGGAATGCCTTTACAGATGCTGATTTACCTGCCCAGATATTTACGCAACGAAACACATTTCTCTCCTATTTGAATCACTGCTATTTATGTTCCGTCACATACTGAAAGCCTTCATCATGTCATGCTCTCTGCCACCTGTCTTCCCAATGTTCCACTCTAACAAGAGTTAAAGTAGCTGAATCAACATGGATTTACAACTCTTTTCCTTTGCAGATGAAGACACAAAGTTAAAAACAAAATAAAAAGGATCCAGAAATACACATAAGGCTTAATTAACTACAACAATTATATTTCTCATTGTAAGTGAATGCATTTGGCATTTTAGTGTCTCTTGAGATCTTGATTGTCCACCATTTCCAGAACTTCACTATATCTGGGTGTGCTAATAAATTTAAGCGTATGAAACCTGAAAAGGTAAAGACCAACTTGGGATCACTTAGCGAGGCCTTTCTAGCTGGTACCATCCTCCACCTGATATTTCATGTTGTATTCTCAGCATCATAATGAACTTTCACAAGGTGGCAGATTGTATATTCTGAACCATAGTTACACTAATAGTTTACTTTCTGTATGGTATTCTTATAATTGACTTTGCTATTTCTCCCATCAAGAGGTGAGGCTTATATTTCTTTCAGTTGAGTGTGTTCACACTTGTGACAGGAGTAAAAGTAGCAATGTAAGTCTAAACGGCCAATCACCCAAAGCCATTCAGGCCCCCCTGGCTGTCTGCTACACTCACTCACAGAACCCAGATACCATGAAGAGAGGGAAATCAAATCGCATGTACACAGGAACCTGAGTCCCAAGCGTAAAGCAACAACCTCCCATTCATGAACTATCTACAAAGGAGACCCTGTAGTGCCCAAATTTGCATCTTACTGACATGCATCAAGCAGGGGTGAGCTGCCCCCAAATCCCTGTGTACCTTCCAGATTTGTGAAGTTACAGATTCAGTGTGTTTCCTGGTGATTTTCTGTGTAACAGCAGATAATCAGAATACCTCTGAAATTGTTACACTGGATTGCTTAAAATATGAATGGTAAAGAAGCATTTTACCTGATAAATCAGAACTCCTGTTATAATTGCATTACCTTTACATTGCCATGCTCAGTGAGCTGTCGATAATCTCTGGAACCAGGTGCTGAAGTGATGTATCCCAGAAATATCACTTGATTAGAGGAATTTTTCAATAGTTTGGAAACAGCAATAGCTTGCAGTTTTCTGTCAAGATCATCTCTGAAAGAAATGGAATGATATACCTCTTTATTGTTCATGTAAAATGAATTTTTAAAAGCTTTATGTAACTAAATTCTCAAAGAACATTTTGAAACAGTAGAAAGCCAGAGCAATACCTATTTTGGCAAATGTCTTACTATTATGCAAATAAAGAATATATAGATATAGTGCTTTGACTGGGTACCCTAACAACTTGTTGACTAAGAACAACACGATATTTCTTTGCAAGCCATTTAGAATCCAGTTGATTTAAATACTGTAAGTACAACATTTGTTGAACTTTTTATTAGAAGAAATTACACAATATAAGACCTTTTATCAGCATTACAGTTGAATTAATATTCAAGGAAAAGAAAAAGAGGCAAAAAGACAGGTAAGAGGGGGAACCCTAACATCCATAGAGAACACTACTTTATGTAAGCCACACTGCTCCTTTCATTGACACTTTGAAAGCTTTCTCAGCAATCTTGGATAAATACTCACTGGACATGTTGCTTTTATCATGCTAATCACTGTGGACACAAAACAGATAATTAGGCAGCTACATCCAGCTTTTGAGAGGTTTACTGTCAGTTTGGGAGAAAAAATAGAACATGCTACTTTACATGATCTAGCCAGGAGAACGGACACACTGAAGGTATTTCAAGCAAAGTGGATTTAATATAGGGAATTGGTTAGCTAGATGGGAAGCCAAGAAGGCCAGTGAGGCAGCCAGAGTTTAGCAGGAATGAGAAACCAGTACAACATCTACAGCAAGAGCGAGGGATAGCACAGAAGCCAGAAGCCAGCAAGGCCTGGTGAGAAAGGGAGGTTACTACCCAGGAGGAGCTGCGATCATCCAGAGAGGTGCTGGAGCCAGAGACGCCACTGTTAACAGGGACATTAGAGAAAGCAGAGAGACATGGCAGAGACAGAGAGGCCTCTTGCATCATTAACGTGTGCAGGGGCTGTGTGCTTATGTTATAGCATACAGAGCGTCACATCTGGGTTTTAAATGAGTATGCTTGGTATGGTACACAACAAGCAGAATACTGCTATTTTTGCTTTTACGATATATTATTATGATGATTGGCATTGGTCAGTGAGCTAGTCCTAAGTCACTACTTGTGATTGTTAGTCACTGGGGACACAATTCTTCATTCTTCATGTTTCCTTGTAGAAGGACTGAGTTTAAAAACCACCATTGGCCTCACTCTACATCCTTTATTTGGGGGAAGGACTTTTCCAATTAATTTAGTTTAGGAGAATCAAGTAGACACGCTCATCTCAGCCTCTCTTCTCGCTTCTCCTTGGAATCTCTGCACACAAAACATTTTCTGTCCAATTCTTTCCACCAATGGAAGAGCTTGACAAGGCAGGCTCTGCCGCTACCAAGTGGGACTAGCATCTGGAAGCATCCTCTTCAGGTACTGTTGGGGCTGGATTAACAGGTCCATATGCACATGTAAGCCAGGTTGTCATGCAGTTTATGTATTAAAAGTGACACTCTGACCTCCCTCTACAGATTCTTCTGCCTGTCTATGAGACATTTGTGCAAACATGAGGGGGAAAGGAATGTCATTTAGTGCCCCAACCCCAAAGTGCAACTTACACCAACAATCCTGTAGGAAGAAGGAATTTATTTTTCTGTAGTCTGGTTTACCATGAGGATGTGTGGGCTCTGAATTTGGCCTAATTTCTTCTTATCTGTGTGACTCCAGTTGGACAAGGCATCTAACCCCTCAGCCTCTCAGCCAGTATCTTCATCGGTTTTTAAAGGGGGCTAGAATGTACTTACCCTCTGAGATGCAATGATGTACTTAGTAAGGCACCACAGAGAGAATCACTGCACCGGTTGGCCCGTGTGGACCAGCACTTGCATCAGGATTGCTGCATTTAAGTGCATCAATGCCTGATTGTTACCCCCAGAAACATAAGAATAATTTCAGACACAAAAAAATAAAGTGAAAAGAATTACTTCACAGGAACCAAGGTGATAGGTGAACAATACTCCTTGACACATGTATAATGCTGAATATACCAAAGAAACCCACTCATGATTCCCGAAGTGTGTCACAACGAAATCCACCGGCTTGTCTGAGATGCGAACAGTCAGGGTTATGGCTGGTGCGATCTCGCCCTCTGGCGACGGAAGGAGGTGATGCTCCGATTTCATGATTGGATATCTTGACAGTACCATGATCCTGTACCGGAGCGACAAAAACAGATGCGTCACCCCTGGCCCCATCGTACTACGCAACGGGGAGGAAGCAAATGCATTAGAAAGCTCCCTGTCACACCGTAAACATCTCAGTGAGGGCGTTCAGAGCGCCAACGTGACGGGGATGGTTAGGGGAGTCTGTCGGTGCGGTGCATCTTGCCCTTCAGGACGTCTTGCTGTTATCACCGCGCACAGTGCCACGTGTGTTATACTAAGTGCTAAGGAGACGTGCAGAGGGCAACACTGGTAAATGCAAAATCCATGCCACTTGCATTGTTACTCTGACAATCCATTTGCCTAAACAACTCGAACCCAGCATTGATCAACACATAGGGGGATTTATCTTGCTGGCAAGGATTCAGTCACAATGTGCAAGATTCGAAATTTAAAATTGCCCCATAAATGTAAGGAAAGGTGTACTACTTCACCCAAAGTCAAAGAGCTACATGTGAAAAGGAGGAGCGGGCCTCTGAATGCAGCCGACTTCTCTTCAGCAGCCCCACATGCTATCTCCGGGCCCCTCCCTGGCAGACAGGTCCTATCTACCATGCTGATTCCTGACCTCCATCTCCAGCCAGACCTGCCCTGCTCGGCCTTCTTGGCTGTACACTGGACATCCCGTGACTGCCTGGGGTACCTCAGCACATATGTGTGGCTCTCCTGGGCATTCCCGTTCTGGAAATCATTATGTCCCGCCAGGTACTCAAAGCTGAAATCCTAGCTATGGCCCTTGATTTATCACGGACCTTTAAGCCATCGCTGAGGCAGGTGAGCTCTATTCCAGAAGATTGACTGACTTTGCCCGTTCCTCTGCTTCTCCACCCTCCCCGCTGTCATTCCTCTGTGCCGCTGTGCCTACCTCCTTGCCTGCCTCCCAGTGCCAAGCCTTTTCTTCCCAAAGTGATCTTTTAGAATGTAAATAAGATCAGCTCATTCTGTTTAAAATCCTCAGGTGGCGTCTCATCACTGCTGGGTGACAGGGGCCCCTCACCACCTTTCTCTGGGTCTCCTCCACTTCAAACACCATGGTTCTACCCTGCGTCCTGTCTTTATCTGGCTGTTCCTCAGCTCTTCTTGGTCGTGGGTCCTTTCATTGTCCCTTCTCTTTCCAGAGAAGCCTGTCTGACCACCTTGCCCGTAGGCCACTGGAAACCTGGCCGCTCAGGTCCCTCACATAAAATCACACAGCGTTTGCATGTAACCCCCACATTGTCCCATATACTTTGTCGTCTCTATATTACTCATAATACCTAATCCAGTGCCCACACATCACTTCATTTGCATGGATTTAGGGTAGTACTTGATGTGTGTGAAATTTAAGCTTAGCTTTTTGGAATTTTCTGGGAATTTTTTCATGTTTTCAATCTGCAGTTGCTTGAATTAGTGGATGTAGAACCCGCAGATATGGAAGGCCACAAGCCCCATACCCAGGTCGGACAGGCCTCGCACTATGACCTCAGCTCCCAGCCTGAATGGCTTCTAATGGTGAAGAACTGGAAACATCCACAAGCCCCATACCCAGGTCGGACAGGTCTCACACTATGACCTCAGCTCCCAGCCTGAATGGTTTCTAATGGTGAAGAACTGGAAACATCCAGCAACAGGGAAACCATGTTAAAGATGAAGGAAAATGAGCCTCCCTGTCCCTCAAGAAGGACAACTAGAGTATATTCATAGGTCAAAGACACGACAGTGTCAACTTCCCACTCCCAGCTTATGCTTACTCCCTCAGGACCGTGTTCAGGACTAATGCCCAAAGTATGCTCACCCCCAAGTGTGATCCCGTGTGCTTGGGCCAAAGTCTGTATAGAAACCCAGCTTCTCCCCTAGCCACATGGTTAAGTCATTGTTCCCCATATAGGGCTTAGAAGCATCACTCTCCAAAATTGTTATAAAATCTGCACCTGTTTAAAAAAAGAAAACAGCACACAGTAAGGAATCAGGCTGATGTAAAAAGCAATTGATACGTCACAGTGTAGATCTGGACTGTCCCCAAGCTCTCATGCACTCGAAGGTAGGGTTTGGGGGAGGCAAATGGATCGCGGGTGCTGTCCTCAGCAGCGGACTCCTCCCAGTACGAGCTGAGGCTGATTTGGGAGGCAGGGCCTGGTCAGAAGAGGCAACCGCTATGTCCATGACCTGGAAAGGCGCAGCTCCATCCCTGGCTCCTCGCTCCTCTCTGCTGCCTGCTGCCGTGAGGTGAGCAGCTCTCTTCTGCCCGGGCCTTTCCACCACGCTGTTTCTGCCTCGGAGCAGCCGACCGCAGGTGGAGACCGCTACGAAGCGGCTCCAAGCAGGACTTAAATTAATAATTGTCTTTCCGTGTTTACTTGTGAGTCTGTCCAAAGCCTGTCTGGAGATGGGCGGGGGACGTGGTCCCTACTGAGGCCTGTAATGATGAGTGGTGCAGGGAGGTCTCAAACAATAAAACGGGATCACAGCCAAGGACACTTGGCTCCAACCTCAACTAAAGACTGTAGCCTCAGGCATCTCCTGGGGGGACACCTTCCTGGAATTAACACAGCTCTCCTAAATTAACATAATGCCTTACTTGGAGAAGTCCTTCAGTGGTTCCTACCCTTCTTGAGTACTCCTCTCCCTTGTTCTGAGAACTAAAAAAATACAGGCTGCCCAGAGATCTTGGTCTTAGCCCCAGAGAATCTCAAATTTCGTGAGAGGGTTTTGATCCTCCTGGAGCCTCGAAATCATACCATTTGTCTCTTTTATTTAAGCCTTTGCCCTCCACTCGGTTGGAAGATTGCCTGAGAGACCATGGACTGAGAATGTGCGTCAAAATAAACTTCTCTTCCTTTATGTGGTGGGTGTTCGGTATTTTGTCCCAGTGACAAGAAAATGACTAAGACAAAGCAAGGCTATTCTGCACCTTAAACTTTTTGTCTTAACTCCAATCCCAAAACAGAGTGATTCCATGTGAGTCACGAACAAGAGGTGGCTCAAATCTGAGCTTAAAACATGTTTCCATATTTGAAATGTAATTGAAACATGGAATACTTTGAGGAAATTCTGGGAAAGATAAAACATAATTTTTCTAAATTTTCAAATATTTTTAACATCTTGCCCAAAATTTCAAAATTCTTAACATCTTTCACAAATACCCAATGTATAGCATTTTATTCCAAGGCGAACAGCTCCATGGAATTAGCAGGTAAGTTTATTAACTTTTTGTTTGTTTATTTGTTCTGTTTTTTTTTTTAAAGACCAGATCTCCTTTTGTAGCCTATGCTGGCCTTAAATTCACAATCCTCTTGCCGCAGTCTCCTAAATACTGGGATTGCTGGTATGTACCACAGCAACCTGGCTTTTTAAGAATTTGGCCAGATATGCCTCAGAGGCCTATAATCAAGAATAAATAAAGACTAAGACTGAGAGAAATTTTTAGTGGTGTTGCATTCAGAGATATTCAGAAATTTCTCAGGGGTTGACTAGGGATGTAACTCAGTGGCAGTGTTTATCTGGCATGCAAAACATGTTGGGTTTGATCCCTACTACATCTCTCCCAATTGCTTAAAAGTTACCAGGCCTGATCTGGGACAGACAGCGAATATTTTAGGAGCCAAGTGAGGGGGCACACACCTATAATTCCAGCTACCTGGGACAGGAAGACCTCAGGTTTGAGGCCAGCTTGGGCAGTGCTGTGAGACCCTGTTTCAAAATAAGAGCTACAAATGAGACAAATGCTGTGGTGCACACTGATAATCGCGGCACACTGTGAGGGTGAAGCAGAAGGGTTGCAAACCCGAACTCAGCCTGAACAGCAGAGCAATGTCTTGTCCAAGAGGAGGGTGAGGGGAAGAAGAAACGGAAAAGGAACAGAAAAAGGAAGGGAAAGGAAGGAGAGCGGAGGACAAGAAAACTTTTAGGAAGCATATTTATCATTAAAAATAGCCAGAAAGGTTAACTCTTTACTATCTAACTACATATTCCATGTAGCTGAGCTCAGAGCCAAACTGCACATATTTTAAAGGATGCTTCATATAAAAATGAGGGCCACGCAATCAAGTAAAATGAGCTCTGAGACTCTTGAAGAGTTTTCTTCACACCTGAACCATACTTCTGGCATATTCTGCTGTTTAATCCGACAATTTTCTGGCCCCTGAGCAACAGGAGCTACAGCAAGGCCATGTCTAACAGCAAGAGCATGAGGAGAATCCTCTGCAGAACCCCAGGATGAGGTGTTGCTCAAAATCATCAGGATGAACTGCTCCCAGAGATGGATGTGGCTACAGAAGCTCAGTCCTGCCATAGTCCAGCAAAGCCAAGCCTTTTTTTAAAGAATGTCTGACTTGCATTCGAGAAATGCAAGTTAAAACAGCCCTGAGATTCAATCTCATCCAAGAAAGAATGGCTATCATCAAGAAATCAACCCATAACAAATGCTGGAGGGGTTGTGGGGGGAAAGAATCCCTTCTCCACTGTTGGTGACAGTATAGACTGGTACAACCGTTGTGGAAATCAGTGTGGAGAGTCCTCACAAAACTAGGCTCTGAGGTCCCATTCAACCCAGCTATTCCCCTCCTGGGTATTTTTCCAGAAGAACTGAAAACATCATACCCATAGCGTTATACATGCACCCATGTTTATAGCAGCACAATTTGTAATAGCTCAATCTTGGAAACAACCCAAATGTCCATCTATTGAGCAATGGATGAAAAAGATGTGGTATTTTTTTTCTATTGTTTTTTTTTTAAATAAAAGTACAAAAACATATTAACAAGCAGACACCAATTAGCATAAAAAATAGTACAATCACAACTGATCTATAGACAAGGTGACACGGTCTCAACAGTGGTTATTGCTTTATCCATTGATATCTTCGAAGTGTAAATATATGAACCCATATACAGACATGCAAAATTGGTCAGACCATTAATCCTCTCAACATCATAAAAACACAAAAACCAAACATCCAAAGACAGAAAACAAAACAGGCAAACAACAACAACAACAAGACAAACAAACAAAAAAACCCCACCAGTAGTTGCTGCTTTGCATATTGATATCTTCGAAGTGTGTGTTCAGGATAATACATACAGACATACAATATTGATCAAATAACCCATCATCAATTATTCCTTAGCATTAAGTGATATAATACAATAGTAGATGTGATATTTTTATACAACTGAATATTACTCAGCTATAAAGATAACCTACAGGCTTTTATAGGTAAATGGATGCAACTTGAGACCACACTCATAAGTGAAATAAATCAGACTCACATGTGTAAACATCATATTGCCTCCCTAGTATAAGAACCTGGAAGAGTAAATAAAATTTTAAAACCACAATAGACATTGTGAAAGGGAAGGAAACTGCTCAAATTGGAAAGAAAAACTTGGATGAGAGAAAAGAGAAAAAAAAGAAGGAAGGGAAAAAGAGCTATTTTATAGATACATGATAGCTAAGATA
>PVLD010026323.1:0-22342 GCA_004027595.1 Dinomys branickii | reverse complement strand
GGGGGTGCAGGTTAGCCTTGAAGCAGAGCAGCTGTATGCGGGAAGGTGCGTTGGTTGGCATGGTGATGAGGACCTGAAGGTGACATAGGGAGCACAGTCCCAGGGACAGCAGGAGTCTGGGGAGGAGCCTGGGCAGTGTAGACAGTACCACGGGTCTGAGTGGGAGATGGACAGAGATTGGGGGAGGGGCAGAGGCACAGTCTTGGGAGTGGGTGGGGGAAGAGGGCTGATGGGAAGGGTCGGGGAGGTCCCCCAGGTGAGCTGGGACCAGGGCAGGGGGCGCCCTCAGTTTCTGAGGGAAACCTCAGTTTCTTAGGGAAAGTGAAAGCAAACAGAAGCAACACTGCTCTCTCCCTTAGTGCAGGGTTTCGGTCACATGATTTCCGGAGCAGGGCAGGAGGAGCAGGAACTCTGAACTGGATGCAGGCTGCCTATCCTCAGGGACACAGGCTGCAGGGCAGGAGCGGCAGCAGCCTGGCACCCTCTGCTGGCCGGGTTCTGAGCTGTCCCTGCAGCCGAAGGCTCTGGCCACACACCAGGATTGACCTCAGCCTGCCTCAGGGGGCAGCTCTTACCTTTGTGCATTCCTGGCCTGGTGCACAGTTGAGAATCACACAGGAAGTCTCCACAAACAGAGGGGGCAGTAAGGATAGGGAGGGATACTGAGGCCAGGCTAGAGGTCCTCCCTGCTCACCGCTCTGGGTCTCCTTCTGTCCCTCCTCCTCCCCACGCATTCCTCCTCCTCCTCTTCATTCCTGACCCTGTGCTACTCCAGGGAAGGGGGAGGTGGTCCTTGCGGGGAAGGAGTGGAGTTCATCTGGCCCAGCCGTGTCCTGTGTGTGAGTTTGTGCCCTCGCATCAGTCTGTGTCCCTGTGCAGGTGAGAGTGTTCTGTGGTTTCCCTGAGGCTCACAGGAGGCTCTGGCCGCTGCCACCATCAAGCTTAGCTCAAGTCCCTACACTCGGGGCATATTTTTAGAAAGAGAGTGGCACTGAATGCACTTTTTTGGTCTAGTTTAAAGTATTTGGAAGTTTTGCAATCAAAAGCAAAAGCACTTTCCACATGGCCTGGAAACCGGGCAGTGGACACTCTGGTGAGTGGCGTGACGTGGCCCTTTGTCTTTGCCTCTAGACTGCATCATGAACACGCTGTCGGAAGCCAATGGCGCCTTTGCCATCCGCCTTTTAAAGCTTCTCGGTCAGGACGACCCTGCGCACAATGTCTTCTTCTCTCCCTTGAGCATCTCCTCGGTCTTGGCCATGGTCCTGCTGGGGGCCAAGGGCAGCACCGCATCCCAGATCGTCCAGGTAGGCTGGGCTCTGTGCCATCTTCTTTAATGTCAAGAGGTTTTTGGGTTTGTGAGAGGTGGGCTACCTCCTCCAAATAATACCCCCCCAAAATACGAAATTTTGCCTGGCACTTGTTTAGAAAATGAGCTGAGGCTGGAGTGGTGCTGTGGTAAGGACTGTGTGTTTAATCCCCAGCACCTCAGAGGCATAAAGAAGAGAAAAGGGTGCTGGAATTCTTTGAAACAGAAGTGTCTGAGCTCTGTCTCCTTTCAGAGCACAAGATTTTGCAGTTGTAATTATTCCTTGGTGCCTTGCTGTCTCTGTGAGGGGACAAAGAGAATAGCCTCGGGCCAGGCCAGAACCGAGGCCTTGGTCACTCTAGGGACCCTGGATGCTCAAGTGTGAGCCATGGGCCAGTGACTCAGGGCTCATCTGAAGCATCACTGGACTGGTCCGTGTCCCTAGGGGATCACAGGGTGGGCAGGAGACTGATGCCTGAGATAAACCCACAGGGCCGCCCACTGGCACCTGTTGCCCCTGCACGGAGCTCTGCACAGGGCGGGCTCTGCCCTGTCACGTTGGTCTCAGTGTGACCCGCACTGCCTGGGGGACCCTCTCAGTAATGACAGCTTTCTAAACTACCTGGATGCCAACGCTGGGCTTGAACTTCGATCCTCCCGCCTCGTGCTTTCAGGCTGCTGACGTTACAGCTGTCTGTCAACATCCAGGCATAGAGAGGTGTTTTCAATACTTACACAGGATGACCATCTCCATGTTACTGGTATATTAGTAGCAGTTTTGATTTTTCCAGTGAAACATTAATGTCAGAATCTAAAGACCTATAGAGTTTCGTTTTTCTGTTCTATGAAACAGAGCTCCAAATCTTCACACTGAGCAATCTCTTCGGGCCTTTTTGTGTTTTTAGACAATCTTGCTCAGTCCCTAAATTGCCCAGACTGAGCTCAAACCTGCCAATCTTCTGACTAAGCTTCCAGATTGCTGGGATTGCAGGCCTGCACTACCGTGCTGAACTGTGATCTCTATAAAGTTTCTCTTTCAGAGTCACTTGAGATGGTTCTCTAGCCTAATACATATTTTTTAAAATATTAGGGCTGGGGCTAGAGCTCAGCATGACCAGCATCTGCCTGGCAAGCATAAGGTTCTGAGTTTGCGTGCCAGTACCAAAAAAGTAAATAGAAAAATATTAACGTAACACTTAAAATATATGTAATAAATGAGCTCTCTTGGACACAATTTTAAGATCTCTGTTTTAGTCCTGTTAATCCTGTTGCTTCTTTTATAACCTTATTCTTAACATGTCCATTGTTCTCTGCCTGCACATTTTCCTCACACTTTTGATAATTTTAGCCATGTAGTTCTTTTAGAAATGAAGCTTGCAGATCAGTTCTCTTCTCTGTCTGGTGTCTTCCTGCCCAGCGGGGGGTGCAGGCTTTATAACAGCTCCGTCCTCGGCCTCTGTGGGCCTTTTCATTTTCCCATGTTCCCCTTGAATCCAGAGCAGGCAGAAGAGCCACAGCCTGGAACTCGTGTCCTTCCGCCTCCGATCTGGGCGCGTGGCCTCTTCTACAGGATGCGCTGCTCAAGGAAAAAGTAAAGCTGCCTGGCAGGGTGATGGGTTGCTCGCCTCAGAGCCCAGTGCTCAGGAGGTGAAGCAGAAGTGTCACCATGAGTTTGAGTCCAGCCTGCGGTACATAGTAACATCCTCCTTGAGAAAACACTGAAACTGAAAGCAAAGCAAAGCAAACCAACAAGTTCCTCGCAAAGGATTACGTTCTGGAGTACTTGAGAGCAAACTTTTGCTTTGGTAAACTCTGTGTAAAGACAGAGGACGATCCCGACAATGCACACTGATTTCTTTCACAGGCGCTGGCATTAAACACCGAGGAGGACGTTCACCAGGGCTTCCAGTCGCTTCTCACCCGAGTGCACAGGCCTGGCGCTCCCTTCTCCCTCAAGATAGCCAACAGGCTCTTTGGAGAAGAGAGCTGCCAATTCCTCTCAGTGAGTTCAGTCCTAAGAACACACAAATTTGATTTCAAGTACTTCATGCCCCAGAGTCCAGGGGGAGGACCCAAGAGAACTCAGGGAACTGATGGGAAAGCTTCTTTTTCTGAATGTCTACAGCTCTCCCAGGATGCCTTGCATGATTTCCTATTGAAGGGTTTTGGAGTTCCTTCATTTATGTACAGTTATCTCAGACTCAGTACATCCCCGCCTATAAACTGGTATCTTACCTCTCAGAGATTCAGTGGGAGGTCTTCTAAAGGACAGGTATCCCCTTTTTCAGTTGTGAAAGAGCCAGGGAGTGCTCAGAATGCTCGGCAGCTGGCTGGCCTTTTGTGCAGCTCCGTGGCCTCACCTGTACCATCGCTGTCCCCAGTCATTTCAGGCGTCCTGTCTGCAGTTCTACCAGGCTGAGCTGGAGCAGCTGCCCTTTACCAAAGATGCAGAGCGGTCCAGGAAGCACATCAACGCTTGGGTGTCCAGACAGACTGAAGGTCAGCACTCAGGGCTCCTTCCACTCCTCTGCTCTCCCGGCCTCTCCTCCTCTCCTCTTCCCTGTTTGGGCCCGATCCTCATTCACTTCCGGTTCACTCAGTGAACTATTTCAACCCCAGCCCCTAGATCGGTGATGGCTGGAGTCCTGAGCCATTCATACACCCGCGTTCCACTATGAGTATTTGTATTTCTGCTAAGAAATGAGAAGGTAGCAGGTGGGAGGTAGTTTTCCTTGAAGACTCAGTAATTATTTCCCCCAGTTCTTTTGGAATCTCTACCACTTGTGCCCTCTTGAAGCAGCAGTGGGCAAGGGTGCATTAGGGCCTGAGCATGTAGGCCTAGACATCCAGGGGGAGAGGAGCCCATCCAGCTCGCCCACTTTATCTTCCCCAGGGATGCCTGCAGTTCTCTCTAGAAGCCCCTCCTGTACCTGTCAGCCATTCCCTCCCTTTGGCCCCTGTTCAGTCCACCCCTCACACTGACTCCTTGCTGCACAGTGGTAGCTCTGGTTGTGATCACACAGCCTTAGCCCACAGCCTGCATTGAACCCCTGGTGGACTGCAGTCCCTACCCAACGCATCTCTCATGTCCTGCTTGCTTGACCTCCAAGCTGCCCTCTCTGTCTCATAACCTCTGTCCTTGAGTGACTCAGAAGCCTGTCACCTCCTCCACTGGTGGATGCTCCCCAAGTATCCATGTACACAAACACCACTCTGCCCAGCTGTGTTTTATTGTTTAATTCATAACATCCTAACTCAGCTAGTTTGAAATCATCATGTTTCAATCTGCCAGGATGCTGTCCTAGAGTTTGTCCATCATGTGTTTATAGGGAGCCACTGAATGTAGTCTCTGCTTTTCCCAAAAGGCAAAATTGAGGAGTTGTTGGCAAGGAATTCAATTGATGACACCTGCCAGGTGATTCTCATTAATGCTGTCTACTTCAAAGGAAGGTGGGAGGAACCGTTTCCGGAGTGTGACACAGCGACAATGCCTTTCATAATAAACAAGGTACAGATAAGCTTTCAACAAAATTGTTTCCTAAAGAAGTGGAATAAAAGTATTTAACTTTGTAAGGGCATAAGAGGCTAAAAATCATTGGCAACAGTATATTTCTGAACTGACTTTTAAACTCAGGAAAACAAAATTTTAGGAGTAAAGAATATTATGTGCATATAAGTTTTTCTATTAAGTGACTATTCTCCCTGTCTGATAATTTCTCCTGTGTTTACTCCTGCAATATGTGTCTGAAAATTGACGTTTTGCTTTAAGTCTAATTGTCAGGTAGAAGCACTAAAAAACTGATATGATATTGTGGTATATGTATGGGGCACTGGGCAGTATCAAGAAAAATGTGAAAGCACATATCTTTAATCAAGTAATTTTTAAATTAATATAAGTATTTGTTTCAACTGTTGTTTATTACAAAATTATTAATTCAATATTTGCACATTTCTAACCTAATAAACAAGTGCCAAAATGTAGTGCCTGCTATTTTCAAGTTCAGTCAAAGCAGAGTTAAAATAATTTGCCAAGTCATATAATCCCTTTCAAAACAGAGAACCAATTAGCAAGAAAACATTTAGGATGTTAGTACATGTTCCACTACACCTCCATTATAAAATAAGATGCAATTGATGTAATGATTCATGTATTGTTCCATATGGGACTGGGGAGGGGGGGCTCTGAGAGCCAAGCAATACATGTGGAAAATTCAGAGCTTCCCATTTTATTTTGCTGGCCCGGACAACTCCTTAGGCTACTCCTGCCTCTGCCCACATTCCATGGCTTCTCATGCCTGTGGGAAGTGCTGGGTGAGGTTTCCCCAAGGGTTATGCAGAGAGCAAATACCATTTCTGTGGTGGGAGTTGTATCACTCAGGCAAATCCTTGGCAGCTTTCTTGCTCCACGGAGACTCCATGTGACATGTGAACCCCTCTGCTTACCCCATCAGAAGAAACAGAGGCCCGTGCAGATGATGGTCCAGGATGGCACGTTTCCCTTGGCTCACGTGAGGGAGGTGCGGGCCCAGATGCTGGAGCTGCCCTACGAGGGCCAGGAGCTGAGCATGATCGTGGTGCTCCCAGACAAAGGCGTGGACCTCAGCACGGTGAGACAGGGGTCTGGGTGTGTTTGCTGTCCTCCGAGAGCATCTGGTGACATCTGTGTGTCCTTTCCTATGAGAACTGCACTGGCAAACACTCCTGGTCTTGGTCCTCAGTCTGTCTCCCTTTCTACTGAAAGCCACTCAGTGTCTGACCATATTATGTCCAGATATGAGCTCGGCTGGGATGAGCAGCTGCTGGAATGCTATCTCACCAGCAGGAATGAACTAGAGGGACAGAGCTGAAGAGTGCAAGATGCTACATTTGTGAGGAGGGAAAAGCAGAAGATAGGAAGCTGCCCCAGACAGGATGGAGGACCTGGAAGGATTGAAATCCATGGGCCTTTGTCCCTGGCTTCTTTCATGATGTTTTGGGGGACCATCACGCCTCTGACACTTGTCAAAATTAGATGGGCTCCCTGGGCTGTGCTTGGATTAAATGAGGCAAGGAAGACTATGTGGACATTCCTTTAGTGGGCTTGATCTGACTTCTCTGTGTCCCTTTGTCCTTCCACATCCTTATCAGAGGGAAGAGGAGGTGGTGAGTTGGAAGGAGCTTTCTAGAAGATCAGCTTGGAGTTAGTAGGTGATGTGTGTATCTGTTGTAGTAACACAATGACCCTACAGTGAAGGACGTGTCCTTGTATATTCACAGGTGAGGGGACATTCTGTATGCTCTGAGCAGGACTTCTCCCTAAAGTGGATCCCTGCTCGCCTCTCCTGTGCACTGTGCTGGGCCGGGAGGACACTGTCCTGGCTCTGTGTTCCTGGCCTCTCTGTGCATTGCCCGTACACTTTCCTCCGGTGTCAGTCCCAATACCATTTGTGATACTTGCATCATTTTTTTTTTTTGGATACTTGTGTCTTTATGTCTGTCTGGTTTTTCCTTTTTTCTCATTCCTTGTCCTTGTAACTGTGTCCAAGCGACGTCTTCTATGAAGCTGTAACTCTTTCTAGCCATGATTAGCTGGAAAGCCCCATGAAGCCCTCATGCTGTTCTTTCCCTGAAGATGGACCCATTCCCTACAGCCTTAGGCCCCTGCCCTAGTGGCTCACAGCCACAGCACTTTGCTTACTTGCTCATCAACAATGGTTTGTTTGCTCCAAAACTAAGGCTCATTCAGGAAACCAAACATTTCGGAAAGCCCAAATCCCCACACAGGGCAGCCACCTAACAGAGACACTGGTCTGCAGTGGTGGGAAAGAGGCGCAGCCCTGTCTCCACCCTCAGGAAGGCACAGGTGCAGAGCCACTGGAGCAATTTCTACAGGACAATCCAGGGTCTCACAAGCTGACAGGTAGCTACAGAACAGTGTGTGACTGACTGGGTACCATCTGCTGGCCAGAGGAAGACAGGCTACCCCTGGGAGGGACCACTGTGGATGCACACTGAAATTCGAATGATAAGAGCTATTCTTGGTCTTTCAGGTGGAAAAAACCCTCACTTTTGAGAAATTCCAAACCTGGACCCGTCCAAAGCGCATGAAGAGAATCGAAGTGCAAGTTTTCCTTCCGAGATTTAAACTGCAAGAGGATTACGACATGGGCTCTGTGCTGCAGGGTCTGGGCGTGGTGGATGCCTTTCATCCAGGCAAGGCCGACCTGTCTGGGATGCTGGCTGACAGCAGCCTGTGTGTGTCCAAGCTTTTGCACAAGAGTGTGGTGGAGGTCACTGAGGAAGGCACAGAGGCCGCAGCAGTAACAGATTGTGAGGTTGAATTCCATTGTGGTGAGCCGGTGTTCTGTGCTGACCACCCCTTCCTGTTCTTCATCAGGCACAACAGCACCAAATGCCTGCTGTTCTGTGGCAGGTTCTCCTCTCCGTGAGGGGTGCACTCCCTGTGCATGCAAGCACTACCATCTGCACCCGCAAACCCCATTCAATCTCCATGAAGTTGCCTTATTAGAAAAGCCAAGTGTGGCCTAAGGGCAGATAGGCACACATCTCCTCCTCTGCCAGCATAGTGCACCATGAACATGCTCCCCTCCCACACGGCCACTCACTTGTGCCCCTTGACCAAGATTACAGGAATGCAGCCCCTATGTTGAGTGCAGGGTGGAGAACATGTCCTGTAGCAGAGCCCGCAGTTTTCTCGGATGGTCACAAACACCTCTCCCACTCTCTATGTGAGCTTCCTATTGTTCTCACAGTGTGCTCCTAGTTCCTCCAGCCCTCTCATACACCATCTTAACCGCACCTTCTGCACAGCAATTCATGCCGCTGGGTATTACTATTCCTGTGACAGTTTTCCTGGTGACTGGACTTCATAAAGAAGTGCACATTTGAACTTTATTTTATTGGACGTTTACTGTTCACCAGGTCTGTGCAGAGCACTGCGTTTGGCCCGGGAGAGTCAAGCTCCTTCGGCAGCTGCTCTTTGTGGTCTGTGTGTGGCCCACACAGCTGCTGGGCCAAGCAGGTTGCACTATCTAATATCCTCAGTCTTGTGGGGATGACAAGTTTCTTCATGTGATTTGACTGCTCCATCTCCAAGCCTAGCAGTTCAATTCTGTTCAACACTTAAAATTCATTTTAGATGTCATCTTCTTCAGGAAAATTTTCCTGTACTCCAGAACCTTTTAACTGAAATTGCAGCTGTTCATGGTGGTCGCTCTATTTATTAGTCTTCTGTATTCTTCGGGAGTCCCCACCTGGACCTTGGAGTGCCCCAAATTCAGAATCCATCTCACCCTGTATGTTCTTATACTACAATAACAACTTGCTCGTCGTATACAGGCCCTAACTGCTTTCAATGGTCCAACTTCACCAACTGCATTGTGCTCCTTTAGGGATTCATTCTGTATGACATTCACATAACAAATTTAGCCGTCTCAGAGGGCACATTCTATGTAATGTGTAACCACCACTTTTATCTAGTTCCAAGAAGTTTTTATTGTCCCCGAAGAAAGCTGTGCCCACTAAGCAGAGAATCCCCATTTGTTGCTCCCTGTATCCCAGGACATTGCCATTCTGCTTTCTCTCTCTGCTGATGAACCTACTCTGAACATTTCATATAAATTGAAGCATATGCACGACCTTCTGTGTCTGGCTTCTTTTCTTTACTGCAGTATTTTCTAGGTGCGTCATCACTGTAGCATGTATTCATTTATTCCCTTGATGGCTATATAACATTCTTTTGCAGAAATTACCCTAGTTTAGTTACTGATTCATCCATCTGGTTATTCACTCCTTTCGGTATATGTAAATGTAAATGCTGCTGCCGTTCATCTGTATGTATATGTATTTGTTCCAATATCTGCTCTCCATTGTTTTGCGTATGTACTCAGGTATAAAGGAAAGGAATGACTGGGTTATATAGTAGCTATATTTAGCTTTGTAGGGAAATTCCAAACTGGTTTCCACAGAGGTTGAACCACATAACATTCGCACCAGGAAGGTATGAAATTCCAACTTCCCTGTGCATTTCTTCTCTTTTCTAAGGTATGACCCTGCTGATGGGGGTAGCAGGAACATGTGGTGGCTTGGATTTGGAGATCAGCAGTGATGGCTTACACTGAACATCTTCTCAGGAGCACATTGGCCTTTGTATATGTTGTCTGGAGAATGTCCATGCAGGTGCTTTGCCCAGTTTTAATTGGGTTGTCTTTTTGTTCTTGCTGTTAAAACACTTCTTTCCCTATTCTGGTATTAGACATGCATGAGACACATGAGTTGCAAATACTGCCTCTCATCCTTGACCTGCCTTTGCACTTTAATAATGCTCTGTGAGGCACAAAGCTTTTAATTTGAAAATGTCCTGCATATCTGACTTTGCTGTTGTCACTCATGCTGTTGGAGTGACATTTTAATAATCCCACGGCCAGGTTCAGGAGCATGAGGATTTCCCGTGTGTTTTCCTCTAAGAGTTTTCTGAATTCAGCTCTTATATTTAGTGGCTGATCCATTTTGAATTTGTTTGTGTAGATAGAGCAAAGTACACATCCAACTGAGTTCTTTCACATATGAGTATCCACTTGTCCTAGCAACTGTAACTGTTTTGGAATTGGAAAAAAATGTGTTAACAATAAAAAAAAATTAAAATGTGTTAATAACAGTCAAAAAGTTAAAAAATACCTAAATAAGCAGTATAGCATGAAGAATTACTCAATTTTAGTATATCAGATCCATTACACAAAGAACACCATAACCAGATGAAGAAAACATTATCAAAATCCACAAAAAATTAACACTAGGATATACACAGAAATCATATACCTCAGACAAAAAGAGCAGTAAATGAATAACCACAGATGTACAAACAAAGTATCAGGAGACACTGCTGCATACTTAGATTCCCACCAGACATGCAGTTGGATAATACAGTACCAACCAGGAAGTAGGACAGTAGGGCCCTTCTGAGACTCAGAAGGGATACATCCCACCTAGGAAGTCCTGGCAGTGCCCTGTGGTTATGTCCTGGGGTGCCAAAGTTTCGCCTCTGGGGTGTATCTCCCAGAGGCATCATTGCACACGTGGATGAAAGGGTGGGGACTTAGATGCTCACTGCAGCACTTGTGATGGCACAAAAATGGACCTGCCCATTCATCTCAAATGGAATGGGTAGGGAGTGCCCACCAGGGAGCATATGCAGGAATTGGGAACATGTTTGTATATTCCCAGGGCAGTGCTCTCAACGACCTGGTTTCCTAGCACTAGGCTCCCCTTGCAAAAGTTCCACCACTTTTGAAGTTCAGCACCCTCATGTCCCAGCTTCCAGTGCACAAAGCTTTTGGAGACACATTTACACCACAGTCCAAACTGTTTCAGTAAGTGCAGACATCCCTGCATCATGCATTGCACAATGACACAACCCGGCTGCATTTCTTTATTACTGGGGAAAACTTTTTCCTCTATTTACTGGCTCTTGATTTAATCTCCTATGAATTATCCATTCACACATCTAATTTGCCACTTTTGGGGGCTAGGTTTTTAAATTTTAGATGAATCTTTGCCTTTAAAGCTAAGATCTCTGTTCAATAATGTTATCTAATATTGTGGCTTATGTTTAAATTTTGGTATGACGTTTTCCATATAAACAGGTGTTATATTCAATAACCAGCTGTCTGCCGAAAGCCTCTTGAGGTCATAGGTCGTGCTCTAGGGAGGTGGTGGATGCTGGGGCCACAGTACTCACAGTGGATTAATCCTCTGATGAGTTTACAGATAAATGTGATGTTGGAGATGGAGCAGGTTGGAGGAGGTGGGTCACTCAGGCGTGGCCAGGGAGGTCTAACTGCTTCCTCCTCCCTTGATCTCTCTCTGCTTTCTGCTTCCCTGACTGGAGCAAACCCCTGTGCCAGGCCGCTCTGCCTTAAGCCACCCAACTACGGACTGAGACCTCTAAACTGTGAACCAAACTAACCCTCTCCTCCTTAAGTTGTGCCTGTCAGGTACTTCAATCCCAGGGATGTAAAAGTCACTAACACAAAAGGTTTTTCTCTTTGTAGTCAAAGTTTTCTATCTGTGACTTCTAATACTACTTTCATTTTCAGAGCTGCATTCCTAAGGGGAAATCAGCCCTATTCACCCACTTTTCTTCCAAACTTTTTAAAAGTTGTTTTAGCACTATAATCTGTGTGGAATCTTTTTTTTTTTGTCTTATTAACTTTGCGACATATTCGCATGTAACCAATTTCTTAACACTGTTTATGAAAGAATGCTCCATGTTTCTATTTTTACATATCTACGCTTTAAGGTGAATATTTCTATACCTTGAAACCTTGAAAATAATATTTTTAGCTTTGCAGTTTTTTGAGCGAAAGGATTAGGATGACCTTTAGCATATAAATCACTGGATAAATATGTCTATTTACAACTTTTCTGTATTTCACCCTTTGAAGTGGTTTTATTAATAACCATTTAAAATTTTTATACAAGTCTCAGCATCTTAAGTTTGTCTTATTATGTTATTTTTGTACTTTCTTGTCATTAACTTAGAATCGAGGCTCAGCTTCCACAAACTTTTCTGTCCCTGAGATGCAACTTACACTATATGGGCAATGAGCACTATTACACATGTAGCCACAGTGGGCACCAGGGGACATTACTGTAGTGACAGCTCAGACTTGATGGAAATGCCCTTGGACTTGTCTATGATGTGCACACAGCTCAGATCGCACTTATCAAGCTGCACCTTCCTACCAATCCAAGTAGAACCTGGAGTTGTCAAAACTTCCAAATGTTCTTTGTTGTCCAACTACAAAATACTTGTGGTGAGGCTGATGATGAGGAAAGAGAAAGGCCGGCAGGGCATCGTGGCTTATCCTTCCTGGTGTCTGTCAGCCGTCGGAATGGAAGCACTTGGATGAAGGGTTTTAAGTCACTCTACCTCTACTACAGTGACCCTCACATTTTTAAAATGAATTCTCTGAATTTTGGGTGCATTTGGTTCGAAATTGGCTAGAATCATTTCACCAAATTATTCAGAGGAAAGCACCTAACATTTCAGTATAGAAAACTTTTAGTTACTTAAATTCAAACAAGAAGTTTGCAGACAAGAAGATATGCAAAGTTCCCTGCAAAACTTAGTCCCTACAAAAACTTAGTAGGAACTAAGGAAACAAAATACCGTGACCTTGATGGTTTACGGGATTTAATTCTGCATTCCTTTTCATTCTTCTATTCCTTTTTTCCCCTATTCCCTCCCTTCCCTTCACCTGCCACCCTCCCTTGTTCCATTTCCATTTCAACCTTTTTTTGCTACTTCCCAACATCTATCATGCATTTTTGTCCTTATTTACCCCTTGATTTTCCACATAAAAAACAATGTGATATTTAGGCCCATGTGTCCAATTTATTTCACTTAAACATATAGTCTAAAATTATATCTATTTGCATAAAACATGTCTCATATTGATGCTTCTTTGTGGCAGAGCATCACTCCACTGAATATAAAAACCACATTTTCCTTTCCATTTTCACTCATGCATCGATGGAGATCTGGACTGTTTACAAGATTTAGCTCTTACAAATTGTGCTGCAATAATGGTTGGTGTGCGTGTATGGCACGATGCTTTCAGGTCTTTTGGAGAGATCCCTAGGAGGGAAATAGCTGGATGAAATGGAAACTCTAGTTTTAGTTGTTGAGGAATCCCCATGCTGGTTTCCACATTGGTTGTATCAATTAATACTCCTACCTACAGTAGGAAGGGTTCTTTTTCCCCACAGCCCTGCTAGCTTTTGTTATTGGTTGATTTCTTAGTGACAGCCATTGTTTCAGGGTGAGATGCAATCTCAGTGTTGTTTTCATTTGCATTTCTGAAATGACCACTGATATGGAACATTTTTCCACAAATCTACTTGTTGTTTGACATTCTCCATCTGAGCAGTGCCTACTCATTTCACAGGTCATTTCTGGACCGAATGTTTAAATTTGAGGCTCTTCACTGTTTTGAGCTGTCCATATATTCTAGATGTTAGTCCTTTCTCTGAGGAATAGATAGTAAAAAATTTTTCTCATTATGTGTGTTGTCTCCTCACTCTGTGGTGGTTTATTTATTTATTTATTTTTTGGCTGTGCAGAAGCTTTTTAATATGATGTGATCCCAGGTGTTGACTTTGTGATATATCCTGTATGATTGGGGTTTTGTTCCTAAAGTCTTTGCTTACCCCCAAGTTTTCAAGAGTGTTACCTATTCTATCTTCAGCTGATTAAGTGTTTCTCTTTGAAACTCATGTCTTTGATCTGTCTCGCTTCTAGTTTAGTGCATGGTGGGAGCTATGGGTGTAGGTTTAGTCTTTGGCAAGTGCAAAGCCAGTCTTCCCAGCACCACTTCTGAAGAGGCTGTCTTTCTTCCAGGTAAGGTGTTTGGGCCCATTGTCAAACATAAGGTAGCTGAGTGTGTTTGTAGCCGTTTCAGTTCCATTGATCCTCATGTGTGATCTTACGAGTAATGTGCTATTTTATCAAGGGAGCTTTACAGTGTAGTATCTAATCAGATGCTGTGATGACCTCTGCCTTGTTGTTATTTTTGGTTTGGGGTGCTTTTTTTGCTCAGAATTACTTTTACTGTTCCAGGTCTCCTCTCATTCCAAATGTATTTCAGGGTTATTTTCTCTGCTACTCTGATATGTGTTAATGGGATTTGGATTGGAATTCCATTAAGTCTGGATAACCTATAGGAAATATGGCTATTCTCACTGTATTGATTGTGTCTGTCGGTGCCTTGTTGTTATTTTTGTGGGTTTTTTGGGGAGGGGGTGTTGGCCAGAATTTCTTTGCCTAGTCCAGGGTTCTTCTCATTCCAAATGTATTTTAGGTTTGTTTTCTGTACTTCTCTGAGATACATTAATGTTAATAATCCCATGACAAGTTTCAGGAGCATGAGGATTTCCTCTGTCTGTTTTCCTCTAAGAGTTTTCCAGATTTAGTTCTTATATTTAGTAACTAATCCATTTTGAATTAGTTTGTGTACATAGAGCAAGGGAGACATCCAACTGAGTTCTTTTACATATGAATATCCACTTGAACTAGTAATTGTAACTGTTTTTGAATTGGAAAAAAAATTGTGTTAACAGTAGTCAAAAAGGTCAAATAATACCTAACTAAGGAGTATGCCATGGAAAATTACTCAATTTGGGTCTATCAAATCCATTACACAAAGAACACCGTAACCAGACAAAGAAAACGTTATCAAACTCCACAAAGAACTAGCACTATGATATACAAAGAACTATTAGAACTCAGACAAAAGAAAAGTGAATGAATAACCAGAGATGCACACACAAAGTATCAGAAGACACTGCTGTACACTTAGATTCCCACCAGGCAGGAAGTTGGATAATACAGTATCAACCAGGAAGCAGGGCAGTAGGTCCCTTATGAGACTTGGAAGGGATACATCCCACCTAGGATATCCTGGCAGTGGCCTGTGGCTATGTCCTGGACCAGTAGGGTCCCCTCTGGGGTGTATCTCCCAGAGGTGTTATTGCCCACATGGATGAAAGGATGGGAACTTGGGTGCTCACTGTAGCCTTACTTGTGATGGCACAGAAATGGACCTGCCCGATCATTTCAAATAGGATGGGAAAGAAGAGGGAGTGCCCACGAGGGAGCATATGCAGGAATTGGGAACATGTTCATATATTCCCAGGGCAGCTCTCTCAGTGACCTGGTTTCCTTGCACTAGGCTCCCCTTGCAAATGTTCCACCACTTTTGAGCTTCAGCACCCTCATGTCCAAGCTTCCAACGTGCAAACCTTTGGGAGACACATTTAAGTCCCAGTGCAAACCTTTTCTGTAAATGCAAACATCCCTGCATCATGCATTGCACAGTGACACGAACCAGCTGCATTTCTGTATCACTGGTGAGAACTTTTTGCTGTATTTATTGGCTCTTGATTTTCATCTCCTATGAATTATCCATTCACACATCTAATTTGCGATTCTTCGGTGCTAGGCTTTTTACATTTTAGATATATCTTTACCTTTGAAAGCTAAGATCTCTGCTCAATTATGTTTTTCTAATTTTGTGCCTTGCCTTTAAATTTGGGTATGATGTTTTCCATATAAACAGGTGTTATATTTAATAAGCAGATGTCTGCCCAAAGCCTCTGGGGCTTCAGGGTGATGATGGCCACAGTACTCTCAGTGGATTAATCCACTGGTGGGTTTACAGATAAAGGTAATATTGGCAGTGAAGGAGGATGGAGGAAGTGGGTCACTGGGGCTTGGCTTGGGAGGTCCATCACCCTCTTCCTCTCTTGATCTCTCTCAGCTTTCTGCTTTCCTGCCTTGAGGGAAGCCCTCTGCCTTGCCGCCCTGCCTTGGAGTCAGCCGCCTATGGACTGAACCTTTACAAACTGTGAACCAAAATAGCCCGCTCCTTCTTTAAATTGTAGCTG
This sequence comes from Dinomys branickii, assembly GCA_004027595.1. NCBI lineage: Eukaryota > Metazoa > Chordata > Mammalia > Rodentia > Dinomyidae > Dinomys > Dinomys branickii. The sequence goes on along the minus strand of PVLD010026323.1, from coordinate 6,588 downwards.
TTAGGTGCTTCAGTCCCAGCGATGTAAACATCATTAAGATAAAAGTTTTTTTTCTCTGAGGCCACACTTTTCTCTTGGTTACTTCCAACACTGCTTTCATTTTCAGAGCTGCACTGCTAAGGAGAAATCAGTCACAGTCATCTGCTTTTCTTCCAAACTGTTTAAAAGTTGTTTTAGCAGTTAATCCTGTGGAATCTTGTCTTATTAACATTGCTATGTATTCACATGTAACCAATTTCTGAACACTATTTATGAAAGAATGCTCAGTGTTCCCATCTACTGTTACATTTGTATGCTTTCAGGTGAAATTTTCTACAATTTGAAGAACTGAAAATAATATTTATATCTTTGCAGTTTTTCTTTGCTTTTTTTTTTTTTTTTTACCTTGCTGGTTTCCTTTTTTCTCTTCTTTTTTTTTAGCTTTGCAGTTTTTTGAGGAAAAGGATTAGGATGAACTTAAGCATAAAACTTAGTGGGTAAACCCCTCTACCTACAACCTTAGTCTGCCTATTCTGGAAAATGAGAAGACTCTCCATGTATTTCAGCCTTTGAGGTGTTACTATAAATCTTTACAATTTTTATACAAGTCTCACCAGCTTTAGTTTTTCTTATTATGTTATTTATGTATATTTTTGTCATTAACTCAATTGTGAAGAAAAGCACTTCCCCTACATGGTAAAGGATTGCATTTAAGTGTGTAATTGAAATTTACATGTTTATGTTTCTGGAACAATATGCTGTAACCTATTACTCATTACACCTTTTCAATACATTCTCTTGGGATTTTATGAGGGTTCCTCAGTTACTGAAGACCCTCAGGAAAGCTTCATTCTCCTACTCAGTGATGTAGCATGTACCTGACAATGGAACCCAGAGAAAAGTGCTATTGGAATGGGCGCTGGCATGGCCAGGTACTCTGAACATCAAAGGGCAATGCTCCAAGGCAGCCCTCAGCTTTTTCTACTGCACAGGAAACAGAGCCATGAGTGGAGGATGGGCAGAGGGTGGGGGCTGGATGTGAGGAAAGACTCACTTTTGCAGAGCAGCTAACAAACAGGAGCACGTTGTTTGTGTCTGACAAACAAAACTATCCATTCTCCATATCTGCTTCATGGTAGCTTAGTGTGTGCCTTCAAGAAACTTCTTTATGCTGAGAAAAGACTTTGTTCTTAGTCTCAATGCTTTAATGCTAACGTGACCCACACTGAGCCCTGAATCCTCATGGGTGGCCTAAATGACCCCAGGGGTGGCCATTAATGGGACAAGGGGAGATGCTGACCCGTGCATCACTATTGTCCATGGTCACGTCAGCCCTTAGCTCCTCTCCAGTTGGATTCTCTAGGCCGAGTTAAAGGAAATTTATGTCTCTCCAGCTAGTGCTGCCTGCACTGCTACACTTATTACGCCAGGGTGTAGTAAGGAAAAGGGAAAAGCTGCAGCAAGGGGCTGCAGTCAGGCATCTTCAAGGCCGTGGGACCACACAGGGTTTCTACTGTCCCCGTATACAGTGGGAAAAAGATCCTTACTGGGTATCAAATTTTGTGTCCAAGTAAAAGGTGCACATCCTTCTGGGGTTGCACTCCCTCCTGCTGGGTTTTCTGTGTCCATGTAAGTTTCTGTCTCCCTTTACCCTTTTGGCATGATCTAGACACTCTGAGACAGGGTATGCAAGTGCAGGGGATTCTTGTGGTGCTCTTTGTCTTAAGGCAGAGGCTGAGAATGTGCATTATTGGGGAGCATGTGAGAAAATGGGTGGCCTTGTACTCTGAGCTCTGGAGAAGGGATTAAGGCTTTCAGAGGGAATCAAACAGTGTTTCAATTGTAAGTCAATATTGTCCTTGGATGAGTACTTTCACTTCTAGGTGTCTGGTGTAGAGTCATCTTTGCCTGCATACTTAGAGATGTGCCAGGGTTTTCTCTGCAGCATTGAAAAAGGAGCCCTGTTATCAGCCCTGCAGGGAATTCACGCTGGTCTCCCAGAGGGAGGCGCCTCTCACCAGGGTAATTGTGGAAGAGCAAAGCTGGCTCTTCTTTGAGCTCCTGACTTCCTGTCTTTCCCTTGGGTCTGCTCTCACACATTCCCACCATGAGGACACACACTCAGTTGGGACATACAGGAAGGTCTCACAAGAGTCGGCAGATGCCAGTGTCGTGGTCCTGGACCTCCAGAACATGTGAAAGAAATACATTAACTCTTTCGTAAAGTTCCCTGGCTCAGGTATTCTGTTATCTCACCAGAAAACACTAACACACACTATTTATCCAGAAGTAACCTCATGTCCTGTGTCCTCAGAGTCCTTTCTCATCTCGCTGGGGCACCAGCTTCACCATGGCAGGAACCGGTCTCCATCACCAGCTCTGCATTCTGCAGCCCACTCAGTGCCTGGTCCTCCTCACAGATGACCAGTGAGCTTAAACCCAAACACAGCAGTCCTTGGGGTTCCTCAAGCCACCCAATGGGCCGTTGTTTCCACTGTCACGCTACCATTAAATCCATACAGAACTTCTTCATGCTGCATAGATTTTACCACTGGCCCTTGTCTGTGAAGCCTGCATCACTCTCCAAGTCTCACTTGGCCCACCCAGCTTGAAGCCCTCCACTGCATCATTTATCTCACCAGCAGGTCCAAAGTCTCTGGGGGGAGGTGACACTGTCCTTTCTGGGTATCTGCTTTCCTTAAGACATCCAGGAAACTATGTGTACTCCTCCCTGGGGACTTCAGAGGCCCTGGGCACCCTGGCTTGGTTGTGAGACTGCTGCTCCTACAATGCTTCCTTCAGAAAAGTCTTCTGAATCTCACTATACAGTGTGTGGTGCTTTTCTTTAAAAACAAAAACAGAAAACCAAAACCCTGTGGCTGATCAGTCTGGACTTTAATCACCATGAATGTGGGATGATTGCTGAGATACAGCTTTAGGATGGATGCCAGGTGGGGCATCCTGTGGGCAGCTATTTCCAGGGATCACTCCCTCCACAGTCCTGTGGTGGCATTCACCCATCTTTCTCCGCATTTCAGAAATGTGCCCTGCAGTTGGTGATATTTGACCATTGAAAGCAGTTAGGGTTTGTATACAATGAACAAGTTATTACTATAGATTAAGAACACACAGATAGGTGAGATGGAAATTGAGTCCTTGGGTCACCAAGGTCTAGATGGTGACTTCCTCAGAGGACAGAAGATTAATAATTAGAACGACCACCAAGAATGACTGCAGTGTCAATTCAAAGGCACTCATCAGGTTCCAGAGAAAAGGAAAATTTTCCTGAGGAAGATGACGTCTGAAATAAATTTTCAGTACTGAATGGAATTTAATTGCTAGGGATGGAGATGGAGCAATCAAATCACTTGAATAAACTTGTCATCCCCGCAAGACTGAAGATCTTAGATAGTGCAACCTGCTTCCCCAGCAGCTATGTGCGCCGTGTACAGATCACAAAGAGCAGCTCCTGAAGAAGCCTGACTCTGTCCTGGGTCCAAAAGTAGTGTTCTGCACAGACCTGGTGAACAACCAATGTCCAATTATATAAAATTCAAATGTGCACTTCTTTACAAAGCCAGGCACCAGGAAAACTGTCACAGAACTAGACATACCCAGTGGCATAGATTCCGATTTAGAAGGTCAGGTTAAGGCAGCGTGTGCGAGGGCTGGAGGTTCTAGGCAGCACACTGAGAATACAATAAGTAGTGGGCATAGTGAGTGCGAGACATGTTTGTGACCATCGAGGAAAACTGCAGGCTCCACTCCAGGATCTGTTCTCTACCCTGCAGTCAACATGGTGGTCGGCTGCCCCGAGATCTTGGCCAAGTGGCACAAGTGAGTGGTGGGGGGGGAGGAGCCCGGGCAGGTGCACTGCGCTGACAGAGGCTCAGATCTGAGCCAGTCCTCCCCGGGGCTGCGCTTGTTCATTTCTGATGAGCCAACTTCATAGAGTTTGGATGGGGTTTGGGATGCGGAGGGACCTGCCTGAGTGCACAGGGAGTGCGCCCCTCACGGAGACAAGAACCTGCCGCAGAACAGCAGACTCTGGTCCTGTTGTGCCTGATAAAGAATGAGAAGGGGTGGTCAGCATAGAACACTGGCAAACAACTTAGACAATCCCATTCAATCTCACAAGCTGATGCTGCCGCAGCCTCCATGCCTTCCTCAGTAACCTCCACTACACTCTTGTGCATGAACTTGGACACACAGGCTGCCGTCAGCCAATACCCCAGACAGGTTGGCCTTGCCAGGATGAAAGGCGTCCACCGTGTCCAGACCCTACAGCGTAGAGATCATATTGTAATCCTCTTGCAGTGTAAATCTTGGAAGGAAAACTTCCACGTCGGTCCTCTTCATGTGCTTTGGACTGGTCCAGGTTTGTAACTTCTCAAACAGGAGGGTTTTTTCCTCCTGAAGACCAGGATCAGACTTTACCATTCAGACTTCAGTGCCTGTCCAGGGTGGTCCCTCCCTCGAGCAGACCATCCTTTCCAGCAGACAGGTGTTGCCCATTGTCACACACTGTCCCTACCACTGTCTGGAAGCTTGTGAGGTCGCGCAATTGTCCTGCTCCCAGCTGCTGCAGTGCCACCCCAGGTCGAGCTTCCTGAGGTAGGAGACAGAATTGTGCATCCCCCAAACACTGTCAACCAGTGTCTCTGCTAGGTGGTAGCGCTATGTGGGAATTTGGGCTGAGATTTTTGTTTTCTGAACAAGGCTTAATTTTGCAGCTGACAATCCCTGCTCCCCTGTCTTATAAGGAGCCACCCTTGACCTACCCTTGACACAACGAACAATTGACCATAGTAGATGACAGTGGGAACTCCATAGGTTGCCCATCTCACTCCTCCCTGGAGATTTCCGGCCAGCTCTCCCAGCCATGGGAAGGCAAGAGCTGAGTCCCACTTGGTGTCTCTTATGTAATCCCGGGAGAACACCATGAACCGCCAGCTCTCCTTCAGGCGTGGGTCCCAGCGGCTGCCCTACCTTCCTTCCCCCAGGCCTCTCTTCCAGGCTGCCATCTCCCACTAGTGCTGCAGATGAAACACAGTCACCTTTGGGGGGCAAGTCGGACCCAGACCCTCACATCTGCCTCCCTAACACCTCCTGGAGGCCACAACGGGAGGACAGAGCCCTGGACACGTCTGTTCTCTTGTTGAGCTGCCTCTGACCACTTAGAGGGGGTGGGAGGAGCAGGTGGGAACCCAAGTTGGGATTCTGGCCTGATCACCAAGGGGAAGTTGTTTACCCTTGGGGAGGAGACTTTGAGGTTTCTAGCAGGTGAGCAGGCAAGCCTGGTAATTCCGAGGTCTCTGCAAGGCAGGTTTCCAAAATGCAGAGAAAGAGGAGTGAATCCCATACCAGGACTCTGGAGGGAGTGATCTCTGCCAATAGCTGCCCACAAAATGGCTCCATGCAGCATCAATCCTAAGGCTGGATGCCAGCAACAGTCCCAAATTCAAGGAGTTTGAAGTCCAGACTGACTTTTTTTTTGTTTACAGGAAAAGCATTGCACACATATGGAGAGGCTCAGGAGAACTAGGAAAGGAAGCACTGTCTGAGCTGAAATCTCACAGAGAAGTCAGGTGGCCCGGTGTCCGGAGGTCAGCAGGGAGGGGCTCACCCAGCTTCCAGGGCTCCAAAGGACTGAAGATGCGGCCAAGTCATGATTATGGTCCCTCCTTCTAGAAAGTTCGGACCTGCTGGTGCAATAAGAGGATGCAGAGAAGGGATTGCAATCAGGTGAACCAAGGGCAATCTGAGAAGACTCAGTCTACGCAGTGGCAGCAGGCGCACGCAGGCGGTGCAGGGGGAAAGAAGGAGGAGACTGCAAGGCACGGAGGCCAGGAGGCTGAGGTGGGGGTGGGGCACTGGATGACTAAAGAACAGGAGTTTGGACTGTTCAATGTGAGAGGCAGGAAAGGGGCTCAGTCTAGGTTTCTGGGTGCCCAGGAGGACAGAGACTGAAATGTGTGCGAGAGACTGGGACCAGTGGCACAGTGAGGAGTTCAGTCCAGGCATAGAGCTGAGGTCACTCAGGAAGGGCGGGGAATAGCAGGGAAACGGGGATGCTCAGAGGGGAGGGAAAGGGGAAGAAGAGCAGCAGGGAGGGAAGGAAAGGAAGTGGTCACTCGGAGCCACCCACATATCAGGATGCTCCCTCGTGATCCCAGCTCTTAGGACCACATCCGCAAAGTCACGTCATCCCCTGAGAGAGCACAGGCATTGGGGCGTGGGCATCTTGGGGTGAGGCGCTGTACTCGTGACCTGCCTCTGTCCCCTGACAGGAGCAGTGGTGACCACATGACCACGGGCAGCCTTGGCTGATGGGATTTCTAGCCAGGCCTGCCCTCCAGGGTGAGCCATGGTGCAAGTCACACTTGTGGGCAGTTTATTAGGAATGTTGGGAAGCTGGGTGTGGTGGTGCACATGCAATCCCAGTGCTCTTCGAGGCTGAGGCAGGAGGACTGCAAGTTGGAGGTCAGCCTGGGCAACTTAGCAATTTGGCAAGAACCTGTTTCAAAATAAGAAATCAAAAGGGCTAGAGATCTAGGTCAATATGAAGTCCCAAGTGTTCATCTTCAGTATAAACACACAGAGAGAGAG
>PVLD010026322.1:0-22347 GCA_004027595.1 Dinomys branickii | reverse complement strand
AAAAAAAAAAAAAAAAAAAAAAAAAAAAAAAAGCAAACCATTTTAGCAACCAACTATGGGCTGTCAAGAAAGGGTTAGGTCCTTAGAAGGTTGACCATGATTACACACACACACACACACACACATACACATTCCTTGGGCACAGCTCAGTGCTGACCAATGACAGCACACAGAGTTATGGTACATGTGCATGTCCTGTAGACTGGTTGACATGTTGTCTTCACTTTATCAGCAACATTGCCCCTGCCTTTGTCCTCCAGTGGTCACCCTTTTGGACAGGATGAGCAGGCAGTGAATCCAAGATCAGTCCTGGGAACAGGAACATTTTATTTTTGTAGGCATCATTTTAAGGTGACCAGTAACAACCATAACAACCAGAAGGATGGTGGGCAAGAAGAGTAGAGTTCAGGGGGTGCTGCATAAAGCATTCTCTAGATCAGGCCCTTTCTTCTTTTCCATGCTCTTCATTACTTCAAAACATGTCCACGGCCGATCTGCTCATTAACAGTTAGCATATTAATTGAATTTTTATTATTTAAATGATGCCCTCAGTATCTCATTCATGTAGCTTTAAAATAATGGAAATTATGAGGAATAAATTTGGTGAATGGGAGAAAGAACTGCAGGGAGTGGCTCTGGTGCCCAGTTCTGTGTCACTTTTCCTCCCAGGTAGCTGTCTCCAGGGCACCGGCAATCAGGGCAACTTTCCTGAAATCCCACTTGAAGGCTGGAGTCTTTTACTACAAAGGATCTGTTTACTTTTTCAGATAGAAAACAGCTTCAAAGGGCATTTTTTGTTTTGGTTTCCCATAGTACAGCCTAAAAGGGTAGAACAAAGGAAATTCAGAACCTCTTCTTTTGGCCACAGGCCACTGCACAGACAACGTAACTTCAGAAGTGCCAGAGAAGCCGTGGTCTTCTCCCCCATATGGCCAATGCCACTCTTGACATTGCAGGCAGAGTCCTAAGGCTACTTCTCTCCAACCTGCAGCAGGTAGAAGGTCCCTTCTCAGAGCCAAGAAAGAATTTACTGAGAGCAAAAATAAGAAATGTGTCTAAGGTCCCAAGGCATGTTCATGGCCCCAACTACCCTCACACGTTCAAGTTAAGAACAGGGGCTCCACTGCTGGGCTTGCCCGTTTCAAATCCTGGCTCTGCCTTGACTCAGCTCTTTGATCTTGGTCAAGTTACTTAGTCTGTCAGTAATTCTACTGGCTTATTTATAAAGATAACAGAAGCAACCTTGTAATACTTTCTCCAGGTACACAGAAAGCAGTAAGTAAGTATTAGCTTTTTATCATAGATATCTGTGCTTAACTATTTGCTTCCCTGGTTTGTTCAATAAGTAAACTCCTTTACGCAAATGGGAAGTGCACCTAAAATGTAAAGAGTAAGAAGATCAAAAGGTAGGAGATAGTATTTTAGCCAGAGAGCTGACCAGCCAGGTGACCCTGGTCAAGTGACATCTTCTTGAGCCTCAGTTTTGTCATCTGTAAAATGAGAATATTTGCTCTTTACTCTTTAAAAGGCCCTTGTAACATTTTATGTTGGTATTATTCATCCTATACCATAATGCACCACATCAACCTCTGTTACTCCTGTTCTCCCTCTTCAGGCCCCGCCCTCCTCACATCTTCACTCCTGAATCCTAACACAAAATGAAAGAATGGTTTTCTGAAGAGGAAGTAAAAAGAAGGGAAGAAGGAGGGAGTGGGGAGACGTGGAGAGGGGAAGGGAAAGAAAAGCAACGAATAATTGTTTAGTTGTTCAAAAAGTACTCTGGCAATCCTTTATCATTTTAGAAAATTCTCCGCAATCTACTTTCCTATGATTTTGGAGAATTGATGTGAATCGACTACCCAGATTGTAAGGTATTTGCTATATTAAGGCAATGAGTGTTAAATTGTTACAGATCTTTTAGAAAGCTACCGCAGGATGCGTCAGGCACGATTAAGTAGCCTATTCCCTATCAGTCCCTAATCCTACTCCTGGGAATTTGTTCTGAAAAGTATTTTTAAAATATAAAATTTGGTTATTAAATGAAATTGATCGATTTAGTACTATGATTCCTAGTAAAACACTGAAAATAATTTGAATGTCCAGCCAGAGGGAGATGAGCTAGTACATTACAGGATGTTAACTTCACGCCCTGTGCTTCAGGTAGTAGAAATGAAGGTCATGGCCCTTGGTGGCAGCATGGAAAATCTGGAAACCAAATTCCATAGAGATTACAATTACTACTTTCTAAAGATAGCAGTTATATGATTGCAGTGAAGTTAAGGAGCATGTTCACAGCTTCAAGTTTATCTTTAAGTTTAACATTGTTTTGGGCAATAAATAAAATTAGTAGGTAGATATTTTACAAATACGTAGACATTAGGCCTTTTGGCCTGGGGACAAAAAGATTGAAAAACAATAGCTGTCTTTAAGGTATTCTTGGGGTGGGTCCAGCAAAATGGCCAAGTGTGGCCTCCCAGGGCTGTTTTTCCAGGGTGGCTAGCTCACAAAATGCAAGCACTCATTTATAATGCCTATTAAACTCAAGAAATAGCTGCGCTCTAAAAGGAATCTCTACTACCAAGCTTTTAAAACTCAAAGAATGAGCTATTAATCAACAATAGATCATTGGGGTCAAAATGTGAGAGTTAACAGAAAAAGATCAACTTTCCTTTTCTGGGTCTCTACTAACTATTTGCACATTCACCCACACACAGGCTGCTCACAAAAATCTCATGAGACTAGCAAAGTGCTATAAACCATGCATGCAGAGCAGCTCAGAAACTATAGCTCAGAATTTCAGTACAACCATGTTTTCAGCCATTGCTCCTAGCTTCAATGCTGCGTTAATAAACTGAAAGTCAAGAAACAAGAGATTCAAATTCTAATCCAATATGAAATGTAGAAGGACAGTAAAAGAATAGGGACAACTTTATTTGGTATGGTGTTAACCAAAAGAAGAAACACAAACTTTAGAGTTAAACCATAATTACAATAGTGCAAAAGCATTCTACTAACTTAGAAAGAAACATGGGGAAAATTAAAACAGTTTTGCAAGAGTGAGGAAATTGGGAGGGATTTTTTTCCTCCCAACTTCTTTTATTATTACACTCTTGTTTTTGCCATGAGGAGGACCACACTATTCTGACTGCACGACGTTGCTCAGGGTGCCCTTGCCCCATGGAGTCCTGGGCTGCCCTGGCTTAAGCCATAATTATATTAAAAATGAAACTGAATAAATGAATGATAATGATAACAACAAGAGCTGCTGTGAATTAACCATGATTGTCACGATGATTAGAGCAACGATGAATTAAGAAGCCAATTATAACTGTAATGGCCACTGTGATCACGAGTTAGAAAATAAATGGAACAGTGAGGAAAGAAGATGTATGTCTGAGGACAGTGGAGATGGAAAAGTACAAGAGCCTTGTTCTAGCCAAGACAGGACCCCAACAAAAGCATCGGCCAGAAGTGAGTCTCCCACCCAGCGGCCTGGGATGGAGCCAGATGACAAAGGGCAAGTGTGTGATGTGCCAGCTGCCAGCTGATGCCTGGCCTCTTCAGGTATGAGGACAGCAATGGAATGAAGACCTCAAAACTACCCAACAAAGTTACTAGGGCTACATGCAAGACTGCCCCTATGAGTGGGAGGCACTGGGTCTGAATTCTGGGTAAAATAAACTCTATTTAGAGTTCTACATTCATAGATCTAATTCAGTAAATGGGATGAAAACTTGGCTTGACTTCTCATATCTACAGTGCATATCTGACATTTCAGAATTTTAAACTCACTACCTCCCTTTAGACAGTATCTGCTAAAGATTAGGGATGTATACGCACGTGCTGACGGTGGTGGTTATTAAATACGTAAGACTTTAGAGATTAGAGACCTGGGATCAAAAAGGCTGCCACTTATCACACCAGTATTTATCCTCTTTGTCCTTAACTGTCTCACCTGTAGAACAAGAACAGATACAGAATGGAATTGTGATGCAAATTAAATGGAATGATGTCTGTGCAGTGCACAGCATACCATATCACACCATAAATGCTAAGTACGATGTGTTATTATAAATAATATTTTTATGGTGAATAAGATCAAGTGATACAGCAATTTGTAAACCAAAATTTTACTTTATCAGAATTCCGCATGGACTAATATACTGCTTCTCAACTGTTTTTCCTGAGGTTATACACTAGAAAAATGATGTCAATCGATTGGAGGCAGGTGACTGGAGGCCAGCATAACTTGTCTGAAATGCTGACAGTGAGGTCCTATCTGTTTCCTGCATAAGGATACAGTAATGGGAGGAAAGAAATGAAAGCATGGTATTTTTAGATTAGACAAGGAACTTGACACCACGGAGGGAACTGTCTCTTTTGACATCTTGATGGGAGAGGTAACATTCTATTTTTGAGTCTGTAAGAAAGTAAATGGCAATCTGGGAAAGGTGGTACATGACTATAATCCCAGCACTTGGGAGGCTGAGGCAGAAGGATCATTATAAGTTCGAGACCAGCCTGGGCTATAAAGTGAGCTCAAGGCCAGCCTGAACTGCATAGAGAGACCCTGTGTCAAAAAGGCCAGATAAATAAATGAATTAATTAAATGGCACATATTAGAAATATAAGTATTTAGAAAATATTTATCAGCTATAAAACAATAACTACTAGCAAAGAAATATGTATCAATACCAACACTTGATGCTGAGGGCTTAGCAAGTGCCAAGCAAGATGGCATGAGCTCTGTGTATATTAACTCATTGATGAGGCAGCACTATGAAACAGGAAAGAGACTAAGTAACTTGCTGAAGGCTACAGTGATGAAGTTGGGATTTAAACCAGGCAAACTGGTAAGAGTGCTGCTATAGGAGAATGTCCTACAGTGCAGACACACTATGTCTAAACTACAAGTACAGCCCTACAAATCAGGGGTTTTATCTCCATTTTACTCAACCTTATATAGATGAGTGATTTAAGCTCCACGGCATACCAAAGCTGCAGATTCGAAGTGAGGTTGGAAACAGCCCTGTGGGGAGGAACTTCCTGTGACTGCAGTATCCCTCCTTAGCCACAAGTGTGCATTCCAGGACCTAGAGGGGTTGGACATATTGTGGAGCCCTATATATATACCATACTTTTCCTATTTGCACATATCTATGATAAAGTTTAATTTAAATTCCATATAGTAAGAGATTAACAAAAATAATAGGTAGAACAATCAGAATAACCATACCGGAATAAAATTACCAGCATCAGAGTCTCACACTTCATGGCCATTGAGTAAAATAAGTGTTACTTGAAAACAACCATTGTGATATCTGAAGTAAATCTGATTGCAGAGGTGGCTGCTCAGATATCCCGGCAATATATTCATCATGGATATCTGAATAGTATCAAAAGGATGATTCACATCATTGTCTGGACCCAGTAGGACACTGAGAACTTTCATAATGCTCTTCAGATTGTACTCAATGTAAAGTTTATAAATTGTTTATTTCTGAAGTTTTCTATGTATAAATTTTAGACACTGGTTGACCAGAGCTTACTGAAAGTTGAAACCACAGATGGAAGTAGTATTATAACATCGGTCTGAATCACCAAGACACAATAGAAACCAAAAGCAGATTGATTTCTATTTCCTTTTGTTATTGTTTTAAATTTTCTAGAATAGCATACTCTTTTACTCACTAGCATCTAGGGTGGGCCTCTCCCTCTATTCCCTCCATCTCACTCCAGGCCATATACATACATGGCATGTCTCTGGCTCAGAAAACTATGACCAAGGTCACATAGCTATTAAGCATTAGATCCATATGTACAGCAAGGCTCTCCTGGTTTCAAAGAGCATAATAGTATCAACTAGCAGGGCATCATGTTTGAATCTTCTCCATTCATTAATCCATTAGAACCTCTTGGGAAGCTTAAAAAAAGATGCCCAAACCCATCCCACAGACTGATTTAATCAGAATGCCTGTGGGTGAAAATCTGCATCAATATTTTAAAGCTCACTACATTTATTCTAAAGTGCACACAGAACTGAGACCTTTAGCAAGCCGGTAGAATTTCAATCTGGAATTCATTTCTTTATCTTACAAAGCAATCTCTAGGTGTAGCTTCTATTTAAGAGACAATCATGCATTGAATTACCTCCCAAGCTGAGTTCTCAGCCCTGAGAAAGTACCAGGCTGACCCAAGAAGTTTGACTGCCTGGAAACAGAGTGCTATAGCTCCATGTACCAAGTAGCCCTTCTTGATGGAGACTTCCCAGACTCTTAAAAGAAAATGTAAAATGTGACACATTGAGAAGAAGTAGCAAAATGTAAATAGGACAGAGAATTCCATCTTCCAAAGACAGCCTAGTGCTGATGGCTTGCATATCCAACACAATTTCATGGCATGCACTGAGTCAATCTAGTCTATACTGGTGAAGCTATCCGCAGAGTTCTGTGTCCAAAAGTATCTCAGGACCTTCCCCTATATTCAAGCCAGAGAAACATCCTGGATACTAATACTACCTTAAATGGTGCACTTAATTTGAATAATTCCTGACCATCCCTGCTGGCCACCAGAGCAGGTGACCAGAGATCAGGCAGGGCCAGATTGAGAGTTATTAAGGACTTTTAAACATGGTGTACCTTAAATTCCTGGGCCCTTCATAGCTGTTCTGATTCAAGATCTCCAAGAACAAGAAGATTTAAGTTTACAGAGCTCCCACAATGTGGGTTCAACGTGCCCAGATTGGTTCCTGTTGTGGCAGAGATCTTGGGCTATGCTGTGAGTAGAGAGGACACCCAGCTTCAGCAGAGCTGTCATTAAAACAATGCCCCTTCAAGTCAGACAGGCACGGCCCAGGAATACAGTCAATTGTGGCCAGAAGGTTCTCTGGGGGGAACCCCGGACCCCATTCAGGTAACTCTGAGTATGGGGTGTGCATGGGCACAACCGAGTCCAAGTGCCTCACTACTGCATACAAACATCAGCTTTGAAATCAGCCAGCTTGGTGTGTGCTCTTGCCTCTGCTAGTTTGCTGGCTAAGACCGTGAGAATCACTGTCTTCATCCTCCCCAGCCTCACACATGCATGAGTGAACTGGGGAAGAAAATCGCCTCCCTCCTATGGCAGTGATAGTATTGTTCTTCATTCTCCCACTGGTCTGCTTTGTGCAGTAGGGGCCGACTCCTGTAGGCTGTGATTCTCAGTTGACTCCTGGCTGGTTTGAGCAACCTGAGACCCCACTTAGACTGAAAGTCGGGAGTAGAGAGAAGCCATGGCATCCTCTCTTTCTGTCTGACTTGGTGGCATCCGTGCCATGGCTTCTCTCTCATGGATTTTGCTCCCACCAAATAGTCCCAACATGAGTCTAGCTTCCATCACCTTATCCCATCCTTTGGGCTCCGATTACCCCGTGCACTCCTGCCGTCTTTCCAGCCCAATGTAGAGAGGGCTGTGGTGGCTTCAAGTGTTCTTCCATTGTCAGTTCTTGGGTTTATCTTCAGTGCCTCTCAAATACTTAAGTGGTTACTTTTCTTTTCTTTTTGCTAATTAGACTCTTACATTATAATACTCCAAGTATAAGACTTAGTGCTATTTATGATACAAATTAGAACTATTATAATTACATATAATATAATTAGCCACTGTTTATTCCCCAGATGCCTCCTGCTGTGGTCCTGTGCACAAGTACTCAGGGGCAAGTTGACTGACTGCAGATATTTATTTGAGCAGCTCTTCAACACTTAAAATAATAATAACCACCAACATTTATATAATGCTTACTTTGTGCCAGGCATCGTTCTAATTGCTTTGTTTAAATGAACTCATTCAATCTTCACCATAGCACTGGGAGGTAAACACTATTTTCTTTGCTTTAAAAACAAGGTGAAAAAGTGACTTGTCCAAGGTCATAGGGGTGATAGCAGGAAAACTCAAACCTGGGATGGCTGGCACCAGAAACTGTACTCCACAACCTATGTCTTGTATTAACTCTCAATACGACTACATGGGAACCAGGAGAAACAATCCATTTTAATTCCCAAAGGCCACTATTACTCAACTTTGAAACTTTCTGTGAGAAGTCTCCTTACATCTCACATTTTAAGGCCACTATGACATCTTGAAAGTGCGTCCCTGCCCAGCCTGGTCCAGGAAGGACCTGCATCTAGCTGCAAGGCAGCTTGGCACCTGCTCCTTCTTTCCTGCTTTTAATAGACTTGTCTACTGGAGCCTGACCATGAAAGAATCCATAAGCCATTAACTAGAGCTATATTAAGCCTATGAAAACCAATTGCTAACATCCAATGACCTTATGATAAAGCGGTCTATCAGACGGTTTTACTTATTCACTAATTCACTGAAGGCACAGGGGAACTAACGTTGTTTCCTCTGTGTCCAGTCATGTGCCAGAGTCTCTTCCTGTAACATCACTTCTCTTTTTCATCCTCCTAGCAACCGTGAGGGTTGATTCCATTTTCTAGACAACTCAGAGACACTCAGTGATGTCAGAGTGATGCCATCATCTAAAACTTTACCTGCTGACTTCATTGTACCAGTCTCCTCTGAGCTAAGATGAAAATGCTGTCTAAATGAGAATTTTTTAAGTGTGCTCCCTAAAGCACACTCATAGTGTTTGTGTTTACGGTGCTTCCCCATGGAGCTGTTAGAATTTCTCCGGATAAGTTACTGCTGTGCAACTCACCATGCCCCTCCGTGTGGGAGGAATGTCTGCAGGAGTTATGCTGTACTCCCAACTGAAAACTGTCTCCTTGGCTTCACAGATCTACATGTTGAGAGGACCTGGGCTCAAGGAGCAGTAGGTAATGACAAGTGTCAGGGAGCCCCATCCACACTTGAACATGACATAGATTATAACAGTCAGGATTTTAAACTGCTGCTGTGAAGGAATTCGGCATTTTCTGTCTTGGAAGGGGATGAATACATTTTGTAGATAAGAGGGTTATGAATTGTTGGAGCCAGAGGGCAGAAGTGGAAGGTAGCCTGTAGTTACAATCCCCAGTGATCCCCACGCCCTGGTATCTCTGTCCTGATATAACTCCCTATCCTTCTGGGCCAGATTTATGACTTGCTTCTGATGAATAAGACAAAAGGCTTAATGAAGATTGGCTTGAGTCTTATTCATTCTCTCCTGCCCTTTCTCACTTTCTCGGTCTGATAGAACCCATCCACCATGTCGTGAGCAGCCCTCTTGGAAAGGCTCACTATAACAAGGGACTGAAGGAGGTCTCAGACCAATGGCCAACAAACACTTCAGGCCTCAGGCCAACAGGCCACAAGACACTGAATCCTTATAAGACCATGTCAGCAACTTTGGAAGCAATTCTTACCCAGTCAAACTTTCTTATGAGGTGGCAGCCCAGGATGACAGCATGATAAAAATCTTGTAAAAACCCCTAATATAAGGCAACCCAGATGTATGACCTATGCAAATTATGAAGCAATGATGTTACTGTTCAAAAATCACTAAATTTAGGGGCAATTGCTAAGGTAGTCATAGGCAAGAAATATAGCTAGCATCTCATCCCTGGCATGACTTCTTCCCATTGAGGTTCAAGAGAATAATACCACATGGGTCCAAATTCAGCTCTTTCCAGGAGAGAAGCAAGGAAGGAAATAATTGTTTGTTGTGATTTATTATCAGATTTAATCCTCCTGACAAAACTTTGTCTTCCAAAACTTAGACTAAAATTCCTGAAGTCACAATACTGATAAGTATCAGAGCTGAAGATGTGAACACAGGCTCTTTAGCCTGAAAAGCCAGTGCTTTTTCCAGTAATCACATGGTTGGAAGGTGGACTCGCCTTGGGCTTACTTCCACAGCAGCTGCTTTGCTGCATTATTTCATTTAGTTCAAGCTTATTAAACAAAAAAGAAAGAGGACAAGTTGATTGGCAGACAATAACAGATATTGGGTCTATGTTTGGGAAACAAAACTTGAAAGACAGAGAAGGAAGTTGTTTAAAAGGAAAAAAGGACACAATGCTACATTTTCTCATCCTGCCTATGATTGGCTTCAAACTACACACATAGACTTCCTCCCCATCTAGCTTGATTTGGCCCTTTATTTGCAGATGAAAAAGCAGATCGATTCCATACTGGGGAGACCTCCAGAGCCTGTGCTTGGCTGAAAAGGAGAACAATCTCTAAATATCACGGGAGTTAGGAATGGACTGGAGCAAGGGCAGGCGGACTCAAAGAGCAATGTCTTGAAAACTCAAAACCTCTACCAGCAAAATGAGCACAAGGGAAAAATCAGTATAAAGTAGATCTTTGTTCTTGTGCCAGTTATAAATACTTCCTCCCCAAGCCAAGCATCTGTGTATATATATATATTGGCCTTTCTCCCAAGGGACCCTTCTCAACCATACTCTGTCTACCAGCTTTCTAGACCTATGCTGGAGGCCATATTATGTCTTCCTAATATATTTGGGAAAGTATGTACATTTCAAAACTGGTGACTACAATATTTCATGTGAAGTTTAAAGGCTTTATGTAGTATAATTCCAAGGACATCACATAGGTCTTTTCAGCATATCAGGTGTGTTTTTAATTAAAAGTTTTGAATTAATTACAGATTTAGATGCAGTTGTAAGAAATAAGATATCTTGCATATTCTCTAAAGATCATTACAGTGTTAACATGTTGCAAAACTATAACACCATATTACAGTTGGGATATTGACCCTGATACAATCAAGACTCTGAATGTTCCCAGCACCACAAAAGCTCTCTCATGCTACCCTTTAAAGACATTCGCACTTCTCTGCCACTTCCTTCGGCTTCCCACAGGAAAGCACCACTGACTGACTGGGTGGCATGAACATAGAGGTTTATGATCAAGCATTTCTGGATGTTGAAGTCAAAGTTCCATGTATCAGTAAGGCTGGTTCCTTCTAAAGTGTCCCTTCTAGTTCTACCTTCTAGCTTCCAAGGGCTTGCTGTCCACCTTGGGTGTTCCTTAATTTGTAGATCTTTTTTCCATGTGGTACTCTTTCCATAAATGTATGCCTCCAAATTTCCACTTTTGAAAAATGTACCAGTCATATTGGATGAACAAATTACCCTAGTCCAATGTGACCTCATCTTAACTAGCTACACTTACAATGACCCCATTTCCAAGTAAAATCACATTTCCAGAACTAGGGCTTAGGAACTCCACTTGGTAGGTAGGGCATAATTCAACCTACAATACCTCTCATGATTCTCAGCTTCCAGCAACCACTAATCTGTTCTTCATGCTTATAATGTTATTTCAAGAATGTTATATAAGTGGAAATTAATAATAATATAGGTACTTTGGGATATTAATTTTTTTCATTTAAATTTCTTTAGAAGTTCATCTAAGTAGTGGGGTACATTAATAGTTCACTGCTTGTTTTTGTTGAGAAGTAGGCTCGGTATGCTGAGAATGTTATAATATACCACATAGGTTTTAATCTTTCAACTCTTTAAGTATGCATAGGGTTACTCCAATCATTTTGGCCATTACAAATAAAGCTGTGTATGAAGATTTGTATAGAAATGTTTGTATAAATGTGAATTTTCATGCTCATTTATCTGGAATAAAGGCCCAGGAAGGAAATCACTGGAACATATAGTAGCATTATGTTTAATTTTATGAGAAGCTTACAAAGGATTTTCCAGAATGATGGTAACATTTTGTATTTCCAGTAGCAAGTTTTGAATTATCTGACTTCTCTGCAACTTTGTGAGCAATTGTTGTTACAAGTTTTTGTTTGTTTACTTGCTTTTTTAAAAATTTTAAGTGTTTCTGATAGTTCATTATGGTTTCATTGTGACTTGATGGTGAAATGTCAAATACCTGGTTCTTTGCTTCTTGTAATGAAATGCTCTTCATGTCTTTTGCCCATTTTCTAACTGGATTATTTGCTTTTTTGGGAAAAAATCATTGCTAAGCTTTGAGAGTTCTGGATACACTCTAGATACAAGTCCTTTGTCAGGTATGTAGTTTGCAAATATCATCCCCAGTATGTAGCTTGCCTTTTTACCTTCTTCACATGGACTCTCTGATAGTGGAAGTTATTAATTTTGAAAAGGTCTAATTTGCTGGTTTTCTCTGCTGTAGACTGCTTTTACTCTCAAATCAACTTTACCCTAAATCATAAAAGTTTTCTCTTGTTTTTCAAAGAGCTTTATCATTTTGTAATTTTGTTTTACATGTAAGTGTATGATCTGTAATCACTATATAATCCCTGAGACTTGGGGTGAGGGTTTCTATTTTTTCCTATGAATATTGAATTGTTCAGTAACATTTCTTGAGTAGATGGGTGACTTTGTACATCCTCTACAATTTGTCTACTATATTAGGTGGCTCTCACCCTATTTAAATCTCCTAATTCAGCAGGATGATCACCTGTTTAAGTTTCACTTATGTGCCTCACTTTTCTGGGCTGTGGTTTTGATAGAAGGTTAATTTTCAGAACCTTTGTGTTTTCATCTGGATTAGCTGGTTAATCCGGTGTCACAGGGGCTCCACTGGTTCCTGCAGGTTCTGCTGGAGAGTGATGAAGTTTCTTCAGGCTGGATCAATGAGTACGTGAGAGGGGCAGAATAACCTTATAGGAAAGTTATGTAATCAGTCTTGTATTTTAGGATTGCTTTTTCTTCAGTTAATGTTATAATGTAAGCATTATATTCTACCATATTACTATTTATGTGAACCCTCTTACATTTTTTTTTCAACCCCTGGGTTAATCCAGAATACCACAGCTGGAGATATTAGAAGTTGAGAATGCTGGTGATCCTGTCTCATTTTGAGCTCATCTGAGCTGGTGTGATGCTTTGGACATGGAGTGTTCCCCCAAACTCTCATGCACTCAAGCAGAGCTTTTGGAATGTGACTGAGCTGTGGCGACACTGCACTTATCACTGATGAGTTCAGGCACCAAGTGCTGTTGGGACCATTTAGGATCAGGTCACTAGGGGCATCACCTGGAAGGGTATAGCTCTTCCCCCTCTTTTTCTGCTTCCTGACCCCATGATATCAGCACATTTCCTGAATGCCACGATATCATCAGATGGCTCACTGCTGGTGAGCCATCTCTGGTCCATTTTGCCCCATTACCATGCCATTGCTACTTTGGACCTGGCCAACCACTGTCTGTAACCATGAGTGAAAGTAAACTTCTCCTTTACACTGTGGGTGTTGGGTATTGTGTCTCAGGGGTGAGAAAAGTGACTAAGACAGTAGGTTTCTTTCTTTCCCCTTTAATACATCATCAAGGAGATTTTCAGGAAGTGATGATCTCAGGGACAAATGACTCCCACTTTGAAGTGTATTGATCCAGCTCAGGAATTTGAATTATGTGTACCAGTTTCCCTTTTCAAAATGCTGTAAAATGAGAGTTTATATTTTTATTATAAATGACTTGGTTTTAAGAACATACATGAATTAAGTCCATGTAAGTATTATCTATAGATCTTCCAGTGAGCTAACAAGATATATAAGCCATGTCCATCTTGGGAACTGTCTCATAAAGAAAAGGACCCAGAATCCCTACCTAACACCATGTCCCAAGGGCACTCCTTCACATTGTTGAGCCCTCACAAATCCATCATCCTCATTTGTAAGGTCCTTGCTTAGCCTGAGCTTCTGCAGTGAAAGTTTTTCCCTGAACTGGCAAGGATTTGCTTCTCCTGGCTTGTAGAAACCATAGGCTCTTTCTTACTTTTTCAGACTCTAGAAATTTTTTCTAGTTTTGGGACTATCCTTTCATTGATCCTCGCAGACTAGGCCTAGAACATACTATGGTTTCCAGCCCCGGCTCTACTCCTTCTGATGCAGATTGTCTTAAATAAAAATTTCCACCTCCTTCTTTTGGATAAGTGCCCAGTTTCCTTATCCATAAAATGGGAGCAAAAACAGAACTTATCTCACAGGATGTTATGAAGATTAAAAAAAAAAAAAAAAAATATATATATATATATATATATATATATATACCTCAGGTGAGGGCATGATATCTGATCACTTTTATTCCAATCTCTAGGTCACTCCTGTTCTTCCCCACCAGAATACCAGAAGCCTTCATGGCTAAAGATGCTGAAAATCAAAGTCAGGAACAAAGGAATCTTTCAAGCCATGCTTACCATTGCACAGCCACAAACTCACCCTAACTGAGAAAGCCATAGCCTACTGCCCATGGGAGGAAAATGGAAATGAAGAAAATCGCACATCATTATCAGCAAAGATTACCCTGCCAATATGGTGGTGATTTTATGACTGCATACATTTGTCAAATCTCATAAAATGGTACCCTTAAAATTGGTGAATTTTATTAGATGTAAATTATACATCAATAAAGCTGACAAAAATTATCCTGCTACACGAATAATACTATATTCAGAGAAATTATGTAAGGAGAAATTGCTTAGATGTGCCTTTCTTAAATGGGTAAATTGCCAGTCCAGACTAACTTTACCTCCTCAAATTCTTCCACTGTGAGAGGAGACAAAGCTTTGAGTCGTAAACTACCCACTAACTCGGGTGGTGAAGACTGATGTTTACCTTTCTATGTATTTAGCAAAAGAAAGTAGAAAACAGAGTTCCCTAGCCATAAAAAATCATTTTTATAGCCTGGGATCATGATGAAATAGCAATCACAATTTCTGTGCGCATAGCACTAATTTGGAGACAGATACACCTTCATAGAATATCCATTTGATCACCTCAGTGGCGCAATACCTGTAAGGCAGGTATTGTCCCTACTTGACAGATGAGATGCTCTGGTCCGCAATGAGAAAGTGACTCATTCAAAGTCATACCGCTGGGAAGTTCCATGTTCTTGAACTCTGAGTTTATTCTTGTTGTTGCTATTGTTTTAGCTAAGTACCACGCCTTATTTCCTACACCATTGGATGCAGTGATCATATTTTCAGGTCCTGGAGTTGGCCACATTTCCATCTAGGGTCTAACAGTACAAATTCCTCTTATGAAATAGGATTCTGTTGGTCCAAGTCTAGAGCCTGTGTTATCACCCTGCAGTGAATACCATATTGTTATCACGCTGGCCTCCCAGGAACAGATGGAGAGAAAATGCAGAGTGTTCTTCCTCCTGCTCTTGTTGTCCTGATCCACATGAATTGTGGTGCAGCAAAGAGAAAATGAAAGGGTACCAGTTTGCCTCTAAAGCATCAGACTGCCATCTGGTCTGGCGGGAATCATTTATTATGTAACCATTGCCACATAGGATTTGTGGCAGCTCCAAAGAGAGGTTTTTTTTGTTTTGCCTTGAGGAGGTGGACAATTTCAGAAGCAAATTTCACCACCTCTTTGTTTCATGGCCCACCAAAATTGAACAACTAATTAATGTCTTCTGAGTATGGGAAAGAAAACAAGGATTTTCTGGAATTATAGAAAGTAGACCAGAAAATCAAGTGATGAAGGACTTGATTTCCCATTGCAGGAGTTTCGAAACTGAGTTATGCAATGGGCAGCTTGAAGCAACCTGGGAAGAATCAGGTTTAATCACCAAGCACTACAGACAATCTCCAGGGGCAACAGTTGTACACAATGTGCTGTAGCCTCCTGGTAGTAGTTGGTCAGGGTTGCCTTAACTAAGTACGACAGGTTGGGTGGCCTAACGACAAAGATCAATTTTATCACGATTCGGCTGAGAGTCCAACATCAAGGAGTCATTCGAATTTCTTCTGAAGCTTTCCTCTGTAGTCTGCAGATTTCTGTCTTCTCTGTGCCTCTTTACATGGTCTCCCCTCAGTACATGTTGGGGTCCAAATTCCCTCTAGGCCCACTTTAATGACCTCATTTCATCTCCTTAAAAGTTGTATCTCTAAATACTGTTACATTCTAAAATACTGGAGCTTAGGACTTCGACATACAAATTTGGAAGCAGGAAGGGGAACACAATTCAGGTATGGAACTCTCTAAATATATTATCTTTGGTGCTGAAAACTGTCACTCTCATATCCATTTCTAATTTTTCTTTTCCAATTTTTAATCTGTGTTGCAGAAAGCTACATTTCCAGGTCTCCTTGCCAATTGGCTCTGCGTAGGGAGGAGCCACTGGTGAAATATTAAATAGTAAGAAGAGGGGAGAAACCAGTGCCTCTCACCCTGTTCCTTGAGCAGTGTCTCTGAAAATGGACCCACCCCCACTGTCCTAGCACCTACTAGAACAATCCCCCTTCGTGATCCTCATTCCCACAAGAAAGCCCCAATGGGGCCACAGCTTCAGTAAGATAGCTGTGTTCTGGAGTCTACTAATCTGTCTTCTTCCCTTACCTTCCCATCCTTAAGGGTACAAATAGCTTTCAGTATTTTTTCTTGGCTTCTCAGCAATCTATTACCTGACTCACCAATTCAATTTACTTTCCTCTTTTGGAACAATTTCAGTGTCTTCAGTTTCACTGCCAAACCCTGAATGCTGCATCCTTAATCTGAGACAGATTTTTTTCCTAACAGAAGGCAAAGAGTAAGGCTCAGCCTAGAATTTTAAAACACAAAACAGTACCTACTATGTGACAGTGAAATAAGTAACAAAATCTACATATTCTCTCTATATATAGAGTCCTTTTGTAGGTGAGGAGATAAATATTAATAAATGCCTTATGATTTGCATTGTGTCAAACCAAACAAAACACCCAACAGCCAACTGCTACTGAGAAAGCTTAATCTTTAGGGTCTGCCACCTGTACCAGTCTCTTCCAAGGCCCCGCTTTATGCCAGCATGCAGCTTCAGAAGTGTCACCAGTTAAAACCCTCAGTTTACTAATCCCTACCATGTGGCCCTCCTTCCTCCAAGAGATAAATACATCCTGAACTCGATGTTTATCATCACCTTGTGTTTCTTTACACTTTCCCTTAATGCAGCAGCAAGGAATTCTTACCTACCTGCATAAGAATATATTGAAGAATATAGTTAGTGTTTTAATAAATAGCAAAAATGCATCTAGTTGGCTTTTTTGCCCAATAGGTCTATGTTTGGCCCAATGAAGAAGATTTGAATTATTTCAGAAAAGAAGGCCCAATATCCAGTGCATGTTTCATTTTCTAGTTTTCAGAACTAGTGTTTCTTTTGAATCCAGTTTTTAAAATATTTATCGGTTCAATTTTTACATATATAAAGATCAGATTCATTGATTCTGGTTTTTACATTTAATTTTTCTATTGATGATCTGTTTGTTTCATAATTATAACTATATTTTCTTTTACATTCTTGGGCATATTTATACTAATTTCTTTGTAGTGTTTGTTTAATTTTACCATTGCAATCAGTACACATTTTTCTGTATTTATTTCTTTTTCTTCTGAATATAGATAAGATTTTCCTGTTTCTCTGCATGTCCAATATTATGCATGCATGACACATTGTAGAGGTTAGACTTATCTTAGTCTTCTGAGGAGTTTTGGTGTTTGTTTCAGGAGACAGTCTAATAACTGTCTTGTAGGTTTAGTTTGTGTGGGCTAAGTTTGGCCATTTTGCTGTGCATCTGACTGGATGTTACCCTCATTTAAAGGCAAGTCCCTCACACCAGTGATATGTAGAAATTTCAATAGAAAGCTCATAGTGTTTACCATGTTCCACTAACTTGGAAGGACTAGCACATTTAATTCTGTCTCCTCACCACCAGGCAGAAATTAGAAATTTTCCATAAGTTTTACTACCTTCCAGCTATTGCTTTCTGCTGAGTTCTTTTGGGATTCCCTGCTTTCCATATTGTCTTTGTTACTTTCCTCTTGTTTGTTGAAACAAAATACCCAATGCCCAAAATTAAGGAAGGAAAGGTTTACTCAGCTCACAGTTAGTGAAGGTTTCAGTCTGTACTTGGCTGGCTCCAAGGCAGAGTGGCACATGGCAGATGACAACAGTTCATGGCAGCAGAAAACAGCAAAAGCAACAAGAGCAAAATGGGGGAGCAAGCAGGAAGAGCAAGCCTCTTTCCCTCCCTTATACTGTATGCAGGTTACATGTCCCAGAGCAGGTATACCACTCTCACCCATAATCCCAGCACTGGACCTTGGATCAACCATAAACTAGAAGCCCACACCCATGACTTCATGAGGATTTTGGGGAACATCCAGACACAAACCATAACACATATGCAGTGGAGGGTTTGGTCAAAGTAGAAATACATACTTAAGGGTTCCCTTCTCCATTCTAGAATCCTCCTCCATTTCCAAGTTGCTTTGGCAGTTCAGAATTCTGTCTTTTAATATGTCAAAATAGTCTTTGATTTGTGGGGGGCTGATTTGTTTTAATTCTTTGCATGTTCTAGATACAAGACCTTTGTCCAAGAGACAGTTGCCTAAAATTTTTTCCCAATTTGTGGATTTTCTTTTTGCTCTGCTGGTGATTTCTTTAGATGTGCAAAAACTTTTCAATAAGATAGATTCCCAGTTGTTGATCAACTGAGGAATGGATAAAAAAGATATGGTATAATGTAATATTACTCAGCTATAAAGAAAGATAAACTCAAGGCTTTTATAGGTAAATGGATGCAACTAAAGACCATACTCATAAGTAAAATTAATCAGACCCACATGTGTAAACACTGCATTGTCTCACTAGTGTAGGAACTTGAAAGAGTAAATAAAACTGAAAGTACAATAGATATTGTGAAAGGGAAAGAAACTGCTCAAAGGAAAGAACAACTGGTATGAGGGAAAAGAGGAAAAAGAAAGAAAGAAAGAAAGAAAGAAAGAAAGAAAGAAAGAAAGAAAGAAAAGAAATGTATATATGTATACACAGATAGCTAAGACAATTGTACTATGAATTTCTATTGCTTCATGGAAAGGAACAGTTGATGTTTGTTTGATCAATCTTACATGCCTATATTTGTTTAACTGAGTAACTAATTTGAAGTTAACAATATGTAATACAACCATTGTTAATTTCCTAACACCTTGTCTAAAATTCCGTGTTGTTTTTATTGTTTTTGTGTTGTTTTATGTCTGTGTGTTTGTTAATGTTTTCTTTCTTTTATCTTTAAATAATAAAAAAATGGTAACAATGCACCTTTCTAGTTTGCTTCTAGTTAGCATAATATATGGACTAGGAGATCCAAGAGAAAAGCCATAGATGTGTATATTTCATCCATTATAGTTCCCCTATTTTAGGGATTAAATCTTTTTGATTTCTGCCTACTTTAGTAACTCTATAGTGACTTCAAGTGTTTATTGTTTTATGTTTGTCCGAAAGCTTATACATATTGTCTGCAAAAGCATTAGCTGATATTTGCTACTGTACCACATCAGAACCAGATCAGATGTTACTTTTTTTTAACTAATTGAAAACAAGCTGTAAAAATGATCTAATAATAGCTTCTCTCTTTTTCTCATCTTGGATATTAGGGACATATTTGAACCAGCTATTCAAAGGTTAATTGTTTCAATAACTTGGACACCATCTCACACAAAAATACAGTTTGTGTTTTGCTGCTAAGTAGGGGCTACTTTGCAGAAGCTAATATACCCCCAGGAACTCTTTTCATCAGCAGCCAAAACAGTCACAACAAAGACATTAACTGGGGCAGATTATTTTCTTAAACCTATTTTACATTCCACAAAAATCACAGTTTTGATAGAACATACTTGTTAAGTAAAATACCCAATATAGTTCTCCTTGTAAGCTTCTCTGTGACTCATCAAGTAGATTCAATTTTGTGGAAGGCATGAGAAGTTTTGTTTCCCATGTGAAAATAAAGCAACAAATACTCAAATTTACTTTTCTGAGGTACCTGGATTTCCCTACAAGTGTCAGCAGTTAATTCAAATATTTACAGAACCCTCCAGGATTCTGACCTTGTGTCTCCAATCTACCACTCATCCTGACCTAATATAGATTCAACTGTGAAAACCCAATATAGAATCGAAATGAAAGTAGAAGTTCTCTGTTTGAAGTAAATTAAACCCCAAGAATCTTGTTCACTGACATGTGTACTCCAATAAGAGTTTTTTGAGTTCCATCTCAATGAACTAATAGATCTCAGGAGATAGTTGCAAACCACTGCAATGCAAGAGGGTCAGAAAACTTACTCTGCCAAGGGCCAGAGAGTAAATACTTTTAGGCTTTACGAACTATGCAATCTCTGTTGCAACTACTCCACTTCCTTATTGTAGTAGCACAAAAGTAGACATGAAAAAATATATAGATGAAGGGATATGACTGTTCCACTACATATTTACTTATAAAAACAAGAGCTGCACTGAATTTGGTCCACAAGCTATACCTTGTTAATGTCTGATTTAGCTGAAAGGGAAAGGGAATCGTTTTTAGAAAGCCTGGGGAACTCCTGGAAAACCAGCATGAGCTCTTCTTAAAGTTCTGAAAATTAGGTGCTCATCATTTCCAAAGAATTTAGTGCTAAAGATCATGTTGCTGTTATTGGTAACATTCTGCTTCATCAATCTGTTAAGGCAATGACCACTGACATTCTCAACATCTTAGAAGTGCCACTGGTAACACATAAAAAGTGCTTTCTGAGAGCATTAGTCATGATAACCAGGAAATATCACCGTACTGGCTTTGTAAACACAGGCAACATCTTCCTCTCTCTGACTTCCTTCATCAGGTGTAAAAGCATAGGTTCCTATCTATACTATGTGAATCATAGCTGCTACTTTATAGAACTGTCATGAGGATTAAATAATTTTATAATCAGGGCTGAGTAGGTCTGCTTCCTTTTTCACTAGACATAACAGACAATGATAAATTCCACTTTTGACAAGTGGAATGAAAAGAACAAAATTTAAAAATCCAATTTGCCTAGAAAATTACCCTAGTAATTCCTTTCAAAATGTCAAAATTACTGTAGAGAAGTTTGAATTCTTCTCTATCAGTGGAATGTGTAATAGGTTCAGTTTGATATAGCAAAAAACTCTCAAAATTAAGACAAAGGTCCAAGTGACCCATGTTCTTGTTCTGCCTCTGTCCTGTGACTTTACAAGTGACTTCTCTTTGTTCCCAATTCCCTTCACGTCCTCCATTGTCCAGATGAAGGTGGCTAGACTAGGTTGATAGTTCCCAAACTGTCATGAAGCCATCATCAGAGATTCTCAAATTTATGTAATCATCAAGCAATATTATCTGGATATAATGGTCTCCTATGGGGTAGGAAAAATGTCATGCTATCCCTGGTCCTGGAGAGGATGAGCAATGGTGGGAGAAATGACAGACTCTGGCCAGTTTGGACAGCCCATGTTTTAGTGAAACTGCACAACTCTATCATTTCCATGCATGTTCCATAAACACAATTTCAAGTATGACATTGTTATTCAGGAGATATTTATTAGTCACATTGAGTTCACACTGTAAAAGCAGACCCAGCATATGGATTCTTTCCTTGGCTGAAAATCAAGTGAAGTTGGCTTTCCTACACGGAGGCATGGTAACAATGCACACCATCAGTGTGTTAATTATTAAGTATTAATATGATGGGTACATTTTAGATATACATTTTAGATATAATGATCACATTCATTAGAGGAAGTGTTTACCTGTACATGATTTTCTAGATTCTTCTTCTTTCCCTGAACCCATCTCCTCCCTTATCAACCCCTCTTCCCTTCCTTATTTACAAAACTTTGTTTCCATTTTCTTCCTTCTATTCCTTTTTTTCTTTTCCTTGCCTTCCTCTGACCTCTGTCCCTCGTTCTTCTCCCCATTTGAATGTTCTCTTCCTACTTTCCAGTATTTGTTACACATTTTGGTTTTTATTTCCCCTTTCAGTTTTTCCTACTAGAGAAACAATGTGATATTTAAACATGTGTGTCCCATTTACTTTGATTTATTTCATGCGAGAGTATGGACTCTTTTTTCTCCCCCTTCCTTCCAAGCTGGCACATTACTGTGGAGGAGGAGCAGATGTGAGACAAGAGCTTGAGAGTGCCCACAGTTAAGAAATTCAAGTAGGCAAGCGCACAGCTGCTGCTGTCCAGTGAGGGATAAATTACGGGAGACAGGAGTTGTTTCACCTGCTGAGCTCCCACTGCCGGTCTTGTTGGAGAGTTCCAGGGTTCCAGGGACGTGGGGAGGAGGTAAGTCACACTCAGCCTGTGTGACTCGGCTGTGGCTGACACCACACCCTGGTTTCCAGCTGGAAACTCACATGACCCGGTTAGAATAACCTATCTGTCTGTATATGGGGACAGACTTAGAATTAGGAACCTGAGTCAGATAGATACAATAAGATTTTCTTCCAACACTCTTATTGGAACCTTTCAGTAAAGATTTATTCCCTTTCCTTTTAAGTGATTTGACCGATATAATAGAAGTCTATGCGCCACCACTAAAATCTACACACACACACACATGCGCCTGCACGCACACGCACACACACACACACACGCACA
>PVLD010026321.1:0-22350 GCA_004027595.1 Dinomys branickii | reverse complement strand
TTCACTATATCTCATTTTATCCTGTTTTAAAATTTTACTTTTTATCAGGTCTATCTGCTGGCTAAATGTCTTGTGCATAAGCAATAAAATCAGGAGAAAAAAATAGGCGTCATGGAACTAATGGCAAATCTATTTTTCAGGTCAATAAAATTATACTATAAAAGACTTGAGCCATACATTGAATGTTAATAAAAAATAAGATGAAGTATCACAAGTAAGATTTACTTGGCAAGTTAAAACATTTCTTTTTCTGTGATATTCAAATGTTATCATGAGAGTTTAACAGCTTGTAAGTAGTGTTTTTGTTGATCATTTTAACACATGGAATTCTATGATGATGTACTCTCTTGATGTTTATGTTGTTAATGAAAAATTTAGGGTGCTTCAAATGTATCTTTCTACATGCAACAAGGAGGCCCTAAGCCACAGTTGCAGTCTAACCACCCCGCATTGCCTTGCCTGCCTCACTCCAACTAACCTCTACCACTTGCCCCTATTGTAACTCTGTTTATGGAACTGAGCTCAGGCAGTCTGAATCTCATTCATTCCTCTAACAGATATATGGCCTTGAATCTTTTCTGTGCCTTGGTTTCCTCAGCTATGAAATGGAATTAATAAAAGCCAGCTCCATGATGCATTTAGAGAATTAAATTCTGTTAACATAAAGAGTCTTGAGTATGAAAAACAATAAATGTTATCTGTTATTATCATTGCTATCATTATTTCTCCAGAACATCAGTTACATAAAGTCTGTGCATCAAGACCATACCCTGAGTTATTGTATACCACAAACATACACTAATTTTAAAAAAGCACTAAAAAAATCATACTCTGCCATTAACCCTTGTCCCTGATTCTTCCAGATGAAATTAACTAACCTTCATATTAACTCTTACTACTTGTATCTTAATTACTCTGGGTATACATCTGAAAATTAGGATCTGTGCTGGAAAACAATTGGTATTCTCCATGCCTTCTAACATAGTACATTACACCTGATGTTCAGTAAATATTTACTGAATGAATGGGTATAATCTATATTCTTTAGTCTCTAATTTGATACTAATATATTTGAACCCTCAGGAGTTCATGTCGAAGTTGGTTTGGCTATAGTACAAGTCTTCTGTGTTGGAAAGTTGAAATTCATACTCTTTTTTTAGTGTAGTAATTTGTGACAATGTCTAGCTGTTAAATCTTCCCTACATATAGAACCTCTATATCTGTCATCATTTTCCTCTTGTGTTTTTGCTTTAATACTGTTCAAAGCATGATATCTATCATTGGAATTTTTACTTCTGAATAGTGCTTTTGAGAACTTGTGTGGAATGATTACATGGTCCTTAGGAAATTGCCATAGATTGATTTTAGCATGCAGTTTACTATGGTGGTCTCTTAACTTTTCAAAAAGTATTTCAAAAGGGCACTTAAACCCATGGGTGGAAAGTACTTACATCCATTATCATTGATTACTTTACTGTTCAGAATTTTATTAAAGCAAGTGATTTGGGGACATTTTTTAATACTAGCCTTCACACACACCCGTTCTCTCTCTCAATATTTTCTACTTCTTTCCTACTAACTTGACTCAATTTAGTCACCTCTTGTCAGTTTTGGATGATTATTAATAGTTTCAGCAAATATCATATGAAAGTAATTTGTTTAAGACTAGAATTTTTTGCCACATTTTGTAACACATGTCTGTAGTTTAGGCTACTTGGGAGGTTAAGGTCAGAGGATCACAAGTGTGAGGCCAGCCTGGACTACTTAGTGAGACCCTGTCTCAAAGTAAAAACTAAAGTGTTAAGAATGTAATTCAGTGATAGGGTCCCTCTCTCTGTGCACAATCCCTAGTGCCCCCCCCACACACACACACATGGCACTGTGGAAGACTTTGAATGTAACACATAGACTATTACACAAGAATCATGAAAACCTGAGTCCAAAAAAGTTGAGCTTTTTAAACTTATTTATTTAACTGTTTTGGATTTTCTGGAATTTAGAATTTCATTAAAGTGTCAGAAGCCTACTCAGAAATATGCATTAGAAAGTCTCATAAGAATTGATCAAATGTTGGCCTTGAGTATTGATATTTAGTCAATATGCATTCCTCTAGCAATTCCTTTTCATTTTAAACCTTTTAATGCTGATTAGATTCACCATCACCTAGGCCTCATTGTGCTGTGTCCATTTCATGTTAATGGCTAAATACCATATTTTGAATATCACATCTGCTTATCCATATTATTTTTCTTATCCTAAGACATTGTACTCATTGCTTATTTTTTAATCAAGACAGAAGTGTTAATTTCAATCAATAAATATTGTTTCTGTGGTCACTGTTTCTCAGAACTCTCAGGATTTCTAAGCAGAATGGTTATTCTTCCAGGAACTCTTGCAGACAGCATGCATTTCTCTCTAATTGACATTATTTCCCATGCTCTGTTTTCCTTACTATTGAAAATGGTGTTTCATTGGTAGTTTGCCAAGGATCCTGCTCTTATCCATAATAATTTTCTATTCGCACTCTGCACTGAGAAATACCTATTCCTTGCATCAATTGCATAAATGGTAATTTGAAAGCATTTTACCACAGCTGGATATTTTTCATTGATTCTTTTCATCTGAAGATCATTCATTAAGATTCTCCATTCTGTTTCTTCTTACATCCTTATAGCCTTTTCTTCTGTATACACGGTGCCTTTTACATTTTCTGTATTTGAATGTAAATTGCTTGCCACAGTTATCCTTTTACTTCTCCATCCCATGGTCATAATGAAATCACACATTTAGGACTTTACTACTTCTATAACCAGATTTCTGATTTGTCCATCCAAATGCATTTTACAATTCTTAGACAGTCAGCTTCCTGGTAACTGATTTCTACAATCTCTCTAAGACATCTGTGCAGTGCTATGGATTATATCAATTGTATTTTGTCCGTGTTCAAATTTTCAGAATGTAACCCACAGAATATATATTGATGAGTAAAGCGATGGACCTACATGGGGGTTGGTTGTAGAGAAAAATTATATATTGGTATTCAGTAGTCAGTTGCACAAATGAAATGCAAAAGATAGCATCTTGCCATGTCAGAGTTGCAAATGAAGGCTCAGGCTAGACAGCATAGAAAGTCTCAGATGTACTTTGTACAAAAAGTTTTTCTCCACAATTTTTTCCCATATAAAAACTGAAAATTTGAAATATCATATATTTAAGCCCTAGTATTTATATTGCATTGGTGATTTTGTTTTATCTGAGCATTTCTTCCCCTAGAGTGATTTTAAAATAGAATGGAGTGGTTTGGAGAGAGTACTATCTATATATGTCAAGCAAGAAATGTGGAGCAACAACATGGCTGCATGGAGGATGAACATCATTCAGACATACTCAGAGAAATTCAACTAAAACACAGGTAGGATCTTGGGACAGACACAAAAGAAAACCTCCTACACACAGAAGACATCCAGAAGAACAAACCTTGCCTAGAGAGGCTTTGATACTACAGGTAAAGCCAACTACTACAAAACTTTATAAGGATCAAAACAGAAAACAAACTAAAAAATTTAAAGTAGAAAATAGCAAGACACAGAAGCAAAATGCAACCTCACAACCAGAAAATGAGATAGAGGAAAATGGAAGACATACAATGGATAGTTCTGAAATGAAAGCAACCAGACTAAAGAAACAAACCCATGAAGCCATAGAGGAAATTAGATCAGAAATAATCTCTCAGGTTAAAAAAAAAAGAGAAGTGTAAACATTTATAAAGGAATTGCTCGGCAAGACTAGAATAGAGATAGATTAAAAAATACATGATGATAGGAAGACAATGGAAACTGTGAATGATCAATACAGGAAAGAAATAAAAAGCATGAAATGGATTCAAACAGATATCCAGAAAATTAAAAATTCCATCACAAGCTGGAAAAACCACATGAATGGAACTGAAGACAGACTTTCAGACCTGGAAGAAGGATCTTGGCTAGTATTCATGAAAGAAAAGATATCATGAAAATAACAAAAGCTCAGGAAATAAATCAAGAGCTACAAGACAATAAAAGGCAAATAACATGAGAATAATTAGTGTTCAAGAAAAAGCAGGAGTCAACACAAATTACAAAGAATTTTGTGCAGAAATAACCACAGAAAATTTCACAAACATGGGAAAAGAATCTGGCATACAGGTAAGTTAGGCATATAGAAATCAAACAATCATGAGCAAACTAATTCTATACTCAGATATATAATAACCAAGGTCCCAGAAATGCAGCACAAGAACAGAATATTAAAAGCTATTAGAGAAAAGAAACAGATCACATATAAAGGAAAGCCCATCCAAATCATGGCACACTTCCCAACACAAACCCTCAAGCCAAGAAGAGCTTGAAGTATTTCAAATCTGAAAGAAAATGACTTCCAACCAGGTTATTGTACCCTGCAAAACTATTTTTCAAAATTAATGGAGAAATAAGATACTTCCAAGACAAAAAAACATGAAGAAATTCATGACCACCAAACCAACACGACAAAGGGCACTGAAAGATATTCTAGATAAAAATGACCACAATTCAAGAACAACAATAGAAAAAAAACCACTAAAAACAGGGCAAGCAATTAAACAAAGGGGAAAAGTAGGAAATCAACAGCAGGAAAACAAATGACAAAGATGAGCCAATACATATCAGCTATAACCAGCAATGTAAATGGCCTCAATTCACCAATCAAGAGACAAAGACTGGCAGAATGGGTCAAGAAAAAGATCCAACAATATGCTGTATACAAGAAGCATATTTAATTTTAAAAATTCTTAGACTAAAAGACAAAGGATAGAAAACAATACTGCATGAAACAGGAACCCAGAAAAAAACAGGGGTAGCTATTCTGTTTGTAGACAATGTGAACTTTAAATCAAGAATGATCAAAAGAGATAAAGAAGGTCACTACATACATGTTAGGGGAAAACTTCAAGAAAAGGAGGAAACAATCATAAATATGTATGCACCAAATAGGGGAGCGCCCAATTCCCCTAAGACAAATATTAATAGACATGAAAAATCAAATGAGAAGTAACACAATTGTAACAGGGGACCTTAATACCCCACTGTCACAAGTAAATGGATCAACCAGACAAAAAATGAGCAAATATCAGAACTGAACCAAACCCATGAACCAATGGATTTAGTAAATGTATACACCGTGTTCCATCCCACATCAGAATACACATTCTTCTCTAATGTAGACATACACTAGCCCACAGAACATGCTTAAGTAAATGTAAAGTAATTGAAATTAGCCCATGTATATTACCTGACAATAATGCAATAAAATGGAAAATTGACAACAAAAGGCACCATAGAAACTCCATAAACACAAATGAAATTAAATAACACCATCCTGAACAACCAATGGATCACAGATGAAATTAAAGAACAAATTAGACAATATCTACAATTAAAGGAAAATGCAGATACAATATACAGGAACCTGTGAGATACAATGAAAGCAGTCCCAAGAGGGAAATTTATAGCAGTGAATTCTCACATCAGGAAAACAAAATGAGCACAAATAAACAGCCTAATGTTGCACCTCAAGCTGCTAGGAAAAGAAGAGCAAGTCAAGCCCAAAGTCCATAGAAGGGAGGAGATTATAAAGATCATGGCAGGAATTAACACAATTGAGACTAAGAAAACAATACAAAGAATTAATGAATTGAATACTTGGCTCTTTGAAAGAATAAATAACATTGATAATAACTTATCCAATCTTATTCAAAAAAAGGAAAGACTCCAATTCATGCAATGAGGAATGAAAATGGTGAAATCACTACAGATTCTGTGGAAATTCAGAAGATCATCAGTACTTACTTTGAAAGGCTCTACTCTCATAGGGTGAAAAACACAGAAAGAATGGACAGATTCCTAGATATGTATGAATTATCAAAGCTGAATCAAGAAGATATAAAAATTCTGAATAACCCAATATAGTCAATGAAATTGAAAATTAATTAAAAACTTAGGAGCAAAGAAAAGCCCAGGTTCTGATGGATTCACTGCTGAATTCTACATGAAATTTAGAGGAGATTTAATACCAATACTCCTCAAACTCTTTAATGAAACTGAAAGGGAAGTAATCCTCTTTAACTCATTCCTGGAGGCAAATATTACCCTAATACCAAAACTACAGACAGACCCAACCAAAAAGACAAGTACAGGCCAGTCTCTCTAGTGAATATTGATGCAAAACTCCTGAATAGATACTGATGGACAGAATGAAGCAAATCACTGAGATTATACACCGGGACCAAGTGAGATTCATCCCAGGAATGCAGGGATGGTTCAACATATGCAAATCAATAAATGTAATATACCATATCAACAGAGCCACACAAAAATCACATGATCATCTCAAGAGATGCAGAAAAGGCTTTTGACAAACTCCAACACTCATTGATGACAAATAAGTAACCTACAGAAAATTGGAACTCATGGTCTTTATCTCAATCTGATAAAAATCACCTATGATAAACCAATAGCCAACATCATACTAAATGGGCAAATACTGAAAGCCTTCACTTTGAAATCAGGAACAAGGTGAGGATGTCCATTATGTCCACTCCTATTCAATATAGTTCTTGAAACACTAGCCAGAGTGTTAGACAAGTGAGAGAAATAAAATAAATAACATTAGGAAAGGAAGAAGTTAAATTATCATTATTCACAGAAGACATGACACTCTACATAGAACACTTCAAAAACTCCACCATTGGTTTTGATTTAATAACTAAATTCAGTAGCACAGCTGGATGCAAAGTCAGCATTCAAAAATCAATAGCATTCCTATACACAAACAACAAACTCACTGAGAAATTAGGAAAAACACACTCTGCAGAGTACCATCCAAAAAAAAAGGAAATACTTAGGAATCAGTCTAATAAGGAAAGCAAAGCATCTGTATATTGAAAATTACAGTACTCTGAGAAAAGGCATTGAAGAGTATATCAGAAAATGGAAATATATCCCTTGCTCATGGATAGGAAGAAATAACATAGTGAAAATGGCCATACTCCTAAAATTGTTGTACAGATTTAATGCAATCCCAATCAAAATGCCATTAGCATACCTCACAGAAGTAGAGAAAACAGTCCTAAAATTCATTTGGAATCTTAGGAGATCTAGAATAGAAAAAGCAATTCTGGGCAGCAAAGGCAAGGTAGAAGGCAACACAATCCCTGACTTGAAATTATACTATAAAGCTACTATGATAAAATCATCATGGTACTGGCAAAAACAGAACAAAACTGAAAAAACAGACCTAAGGATCAGTGAAACAGACTAAAGATACAGACACAACAACAAATACCCTCAGCTACCTTATCTTTGACAAAAGGGCCAAACATGTTTGCTGGAAGATAGCCTCTTTAATAAATGGTACTGGAAAAACTGGCTCTTTACATGCCAAAGACTAAAACTAGACCCATGTCTATCACCATGCACTAAATTAAAGTCAAAATGGATTAAAACTATAAATATTAAAACAGAAACTAAATCTACTAAAAAAGTAGGTAGAACTCTTGAATACATAGGTATAGCTCATGAAAAAAGCCAGACTGCTTCGGAAAGACTTCAAGGAATCAGCAACTGGAGTTTCATCTTATTAAAAAGCTTTTGCACAGCAAAAGAAATCACCAACAAAGTGAAAACACAATGCACAAGTGGGAAGAAAATTTAGCCAATTGTCCCACAGACAAAGGACTTCTATCTAGAACATATAAAGAACTGAAAAAATCAGACCTCTCAAATTCAAAATCCCAATCCAAAAATGGGCATCTAAGATGCACTTCTTAGATGAAGAAATACAAATGCAAATAAATACTTGACAATACGTTCAATATTACTGGTCATTTGAGAGATGCAAATTGAAACAACACTGAGATTCCATCTTATCCCACTAAGAATGGCTATTATCAAGAAATCAACCAAAAAGCAATGCTGGAGGGTCTGTGGGGTAAAAGGAACCCTTTTCCACTCTTGGTGGCAATGTAGACTGCTATAATCCACTTTGGAAATCCATCTGGAGATTCTTCAAAAAATTAGGATTAGTGGTCCCATTTAACCCAGCTATTCCCTTTATGTGTATTGTCCCAGAAGAATTAAAAACATCATACCATAACAATATATGTGCACCCATGTTTACAGCAGCACAATTTGTCACAACAAAATCTTATAAACAATTTATAAACAAATGCCCATCAGCCAAGGAATGGATAAAAAAAGATGTGGTCTTTTTATACAATGCAGTACTACTCAGCCATAAAGAAGGATACACTTGAGACTTTTATACATAAATGGATGCAACTTGAGACCATAATCATAAGTAAAATAAATGAGACTCACATTTGGAAACATCATGTTGTCTCACTAGTGTGAGAAACTGGAAAAGTAAATAAGTTCTAAAATATAAAATAGATATTGTGAAATGGGAAGAAATTGTTCAAAAGGAAAAGGGAACTAGGACTGGTGAAAGAGGAAAGGACAGTAAAGAAAGGGGAAAATGCAAGTTAGTTATACTCTTAGTGTCTCTAAGTTCACTAAAAAGAAAGGTTTGTGCTAATATCAATTGGAGAAATTTTTACAGCCATATCTTTCATCCTGAGCCACTATTTTAAAGATAACAACATGCAATGTATTAACTATTGTTATTCTCCTATTAGTTTGTTATGACATTTTGTTGTACCTTTAAGAAATTTGGGAATAAAGGAGAAAAGAAGTGAGGAAGGAAAGCAGAGATTCAGTAATACATTATTCATCATGCTAAACTAGCATGTAAAATAATGTTGCCATCAGTTTTAAGTTGTCATTGTATGATCTCTGAAAATACAAGTCTCCCTCCCTGAACTGTTTGTTGTAAATATTTCACCATGTCTAATCAATCCCATGCAAAACTGCTTTATATATATTTACATTTTCAAGAGATCATCAAAGAATCAAGGAAAGGCTATTTCAGGCAGTGAGGATAGGCTGTGATTCCAAAATAGAATTGAAAAAAATGAAAGGACAGACAGAATCACAAAGGATGACCTCATGCATAGTATCTTACAGATTTTGGTTTAATTGGCATCATTTCAATGCTTTTCCTTTTTCTCAGAAGTGGATTTGATCTGTATTTTTCTTACAGTCTTACTTTTCTTGCCTGGTGTTAGGAAGCACAGCATTTGTGTCTAGTGAGAAAAACAATGACTGAAAGGAAGCTACTTGTTATTCAAGTTAGAGTACTTGTTTCTTGAATGAAACTATGTAAATGGTTTTTATTCATGTATACAAAACTGATTTATTTTTTATTACTGGTATTATTTTAGAATAGTACATTTAATATTACAGATGATCTAGATATGTCTTTTCCTTAAAAATCTTTGAAATGAATCACATAATCTGGAAAAAGGTCTAGATGCTGTGTGCCATCATCAGAAATAATTTTCTTCTCTTCCTATCGAGTTCCCCATATAAACAAAGCATGTTAAATAGCAGCATTCTCATTCTCTGACACTTTGTAAGAGAAGCAAGATTATAGACTGCTCTGTTTCTCATTATAATTCTAGTTAGTTTCATTTGCTCTCAAACATTCACTTCTGTGCTTAATGTAAAATCTTTCAAATTTATTTTCTGACAACCCTAAAAGCAACCCTTCTATGTCTTTCCCTAGCTATATTAGCATTCATTTTCTTTTTCAATTTTACAAGGTAGTTTGCATGGTTATTGATACCCTTTCTTCCTGCCTGCAAGAAACAGAAGCCTAGAGAAGTCAAATTACTTGCCTGTGGTAACACAAGTGGGTCGTTATCCCGCCAATGCTATATGGGATCTTGCCAACGCCCAAGCTTTATAAGCTTGTTTGTGTATCCCCTCAAACCAGCCCTGTACCTAATTTCTTTATTTCTGTCCTCTGAGTTATCCAAACTCAGACCTTAGAATGGTCTTTGCCTAATCCTCCCTGCATGATATCCAGTGAATTGGCAAATCCAGCACATGATGATGCTACACTGCTTTTCACCCTGTGTTGTATTTGCCTAGGCTGTTGCCATACTATGCACACCAGCCTTCTCGCTCAGGGCCTCCCTGCCCATCCCAGCGCTCTCCCTCCAGCAGTGGCTCCAGATTCCCACAGCTCTTCTATTTACTAGCCTTGTCACTGTCGTGATTCTACTGAAACTCCATAAGCCTGTTTTCCATGTACAAAATGGGGATGTAGAAGCAGCCCAGAGGCTAGTTGTGAGGGTTACATGGGATGATGCATGGAGTGTTGTTATCGCAGTGCCTGGCCCATAAGAACACTCAGGAAATGTCACTTGAGGGGAGCAAATGGCATTGCAGTAAGACAGGGGGTGGGGGGCAGCAGACTGCAGGGATTACTGGAAATTCAGCATGGGAGCTGGGCTTTGGATTCGGTTGTTGTTCTTGCTTTTGTTTTTGCAGCAAGGGAGCTAAAGATAATTTTTACTTGTTTTTAAAAGTTATACAAAAATAAAGAAAACTGTGTGATGGGGACCTATGTGCCCTGCAAAGCCTAAAATATTTACTTTCTGGCACTTTACCAAAAAAGAAAACTTGGCTATCTCTGTTGGTGACTGCCAGGGTATGAATCCTAGGTGGAACACTGAGAAATTGCATGACCTTGAGCAAAGGGATTAACCTCTGCAAGTCCTGGCTTCCTTGACTATGAATAGTATTTATCTTATTGAGTTGTTATGAGAATTAAATGGGATCATTTACATGAAGTGCTGAGCTCACTTGCTGGAACAATGTTTAATAAGTGTCAGCTGACATTGTTGTGTCTATTCATTGTTGCCAGATAGACACTGTGTAAGTGTGTGGCCTTGCACATTCTACAAACATTCTGCGTGCCACTGAGCACTAAATACCCCCAGCCCTGCGTATGCAGTCCTCCTTTCCTGGTACTGGGGCATAAACCCAGAATCTTTACAGTGAGCTAAATCCCCAGGCCTGTTTTTATTTTTCTTATCTTGAAACAAGGGCTCATCAAGTCCTGAGTTGCAAAGACTGGTCTTTAATTTGCCGTCCTCCTGCCTCAGCCTCCCATAGTGCTGGAAGTACAACTTTTCTTGAAATTTTTTTAAACAAAGTTTTCCTGCTTCTTATCCCACTAAGTAAACATTCCACACTATGGCATTCAGTATTTCCAAATATGTCAAGCAGCTCCTTAAGGTCATTGGAGTTTTTAAGAAGCAACAAGAAACCTTGGAAGCAACTGACCTAAATTCTTATAGATATCAAAATTAAGAGCTGGGAAAGTAGATCATTCTAGGACCTGAAATCAAATCTTCTGTATTTATTTAGGTAGTGTGATCTGCATAGTTCTTCTGCCTTGCAACTAAGAATTGGAAGGGATTTAGGAATTCATCTTTCTCCTGCTGAGGGACTCTGTTATATAAGATCTCTGTTACATGGCCATGCAAACCCAGATTGAATGGTTCTAATTGTTTTAAAGTCTTTATAATAAATGGAAATTGGCTTTTCTGAAATTTCTATATATTCTATGTATTGATCCATTTCTACTCATTCAAGTCAAAGAGAATTGCCACTTCTCTATATCTTAAAGTATTTGTTGTCAACTTTCATATCTTCCCCGGAGGTCCTCTTTTCCTGCTAATATGAACCAGCTGAGGTTTTGTCAACTTATTTTCCTGCTGAGTTAAAAAGCTTGGCTCTTCCATCACTGTACTATTGCCCACTATCAGCACTTGAGTTCAGAGCATAAACTTAAATGCTTCTGTGGAATTATTCAGTTGAATTGAATTGTTTCGGCTCCCTTGCTATTCCCCATAACGCCTGCTGTCAAGACTTTTACCTTCCTTTTGGTATTTCCCTGAAAGAATTAACAATAGTCCCTTTCAACATGAGCTATACAGAGACGATCACAATATCCCAGACGTGGCCTGGGCGATGGAGGTGATAGTGCTTCCAGCAGACCACATCGCAATCAAAGGCATTTTGCATTCTACATGAACATTCTCTAGTAATAAAACTGTAAATTAGAAAA
This sequence comes from Dinomys branickii, assembly GCA_004027595.1. Lineage (NCBI taxonomy): Eukaryota > Metazoa > Chordata > Mammalia > Rodentia > Dinomyidae > Dinomys > Dinomys branickii. The sequence continues at coordinate 10,296 of PVLD010026321.1, read as the reverse complement.
TTTAGGATCACATTTGATTCTTCTTTTCTATCACCTTCCACCAAATCCATCTGTTGCTCTCTTCCCTTCTTTCTTTCTGCTTTTCCTCTCACAATGAATACTATTCCCCCACCAGCACCAGGCCGGAAATGGAACCCAGAGCACGTTAGGCAAGCGCTCTGTCACTGAGCTGTGTTCCCATGCATTCATCCATTCATTCATCCATTCATTCATTTATATGTTGAGACAGAGTGTCTCTAAGTTGCCCAGGCAGGGCTCAAAGTCACAATCCTCGGCCTAGCCTCCCAAGTCACTGGAATTTTACATTTGTCATTGTACCTGGTTTATGGTTTTTAGTGATTAGCCTCTCTGCCCTCTCCCAATCTTCCCTTATCACTAGTGCTAGTTATTTTGCTAAACCCTATATCTAATCCTGGTATTCCCTTGCTTAAAAATCTCTTTCATGGTCCAAGTGGATACCCGCAGCCTGTCCATACATCCGCTGTCCGACTGCACTCCTTCTGTCTTGTCCACCTCCACATGCCTAGACTGCTTCTCGGCCTCTGATTTTGCCATTTCTTTCTATTTGTTCATGCCTTCACCTTTTGCATGGAGGGTACTTCTAATCTGAAAGCTTCTATCCATTCTCTCTCTCTCTCTCCTCCCCCTCTCTATCTCTCTGTCTCTGTCTCTATCTCTCTCTCTCTCCCCCACTCCTTCTTCCCCTCTCTCATATCAGGATTTGAACTCAGGACTTCGTGCATGCTAAATTAAGTGCTCTATCCCTGAACTATACCCCTAGCCCTTTTAATCTTTGAGACAGAATCTCAGAAGTTGCGCAGGCTGACCTGAACTCAGAATTCTCCTGTCTCTACCTGCCGGATAGCTGAGTTTACAGGTGTGTGCCATAGCACCTGGCTTAAAAATTCCTATGCTTTAGTTATGTCTGAACCAGTAGATTTTCGTGGCTTACCTCAGAGGGTCTGACTTCTGGCTTCTGGCTTTAAACTCTAATTGTGTCATTTACCTGCTTTATAATTTCAAAAAAGCTATATCTCAGTTTCTTCATCAGTAAAGTGGGGATAGTAATGCAGTAGTAACTTTTTCATAGGAGTGTACTGTGGATTAAGTACATGCTATGTGTGTTACACATAGTATTAACTACATCTTAGTATTTTTTTTATTTTGGCTAAATTCAGTATTAGCCATTTTCCTATCATTGTCAGAACATAACTCAAATTATACTTCTCCCCCCGACAAAGTCAGGTATTCCTTGTTATGTGTTTACCTATTTCTTTGTTCATACTTTTGTTATAAAACTGCCATTATAAGGCAAACTGCTCCCTTCATTCATAAAATAAATCCCAGATTTCTGGTCCTGAAATGAGAGACGGAAATTGCACATTCTGCGGGCTGGCTAGCTGGAGCTGGCGCTCCCGTGCTTGTGCCTAACTTTCACATTTCTTGCGTGGGCCATTTTCTCATTACGCTCGCCCTGCCTCAAGTCAGCCTCATGCTTTTGCATCATATTTTCTACATCACCTTTCTCTCCTTCTTCATCCCAGACTCTTGCATACAGACTTTCCCTCCTCCCAGGAAGTAGCATATTTGCATTTTGTTAAACTACAGTTCTTGGTTTTAGGAAGGAGACAGTGGGAATCTACAAAGATGCAACCATTAAGGGACACCATCCAGAAAGTCCACAAGCAAGGGAGGCTTCTGTGTCAGAAAGCAACTCAGTCACTAGAAATGACCATTCAGTTCTGATCATCTTCTCATATGGGACTGGGACTTGAAAGTTTATTCCTCTGACAGTTGTGTCTCAGTACATAGGGTCACTGAAGAAAGAAATGAACACAGGGCAAAAGTACACACACCCGACTGGAAATTTTGTGCCATTCCAACCATGTCATTTTGAACTCTCATCTAATGAGATGAGATTAAAATATGAGTGACTGAACCATCTCACCCCCAAAACTCATCTCTCTGGCATCAGCAAGGAAATCAATTGCCAATAGGCAGTGACCTCCTAACTCTAGTCAGCTGCCCTTAGCTTGATAAAATAGTCATTAACTTAGTATGAGTATTGCAAATAAAACAGTCCCATCAGAGCCAAAGTCCTGAAATTATGCAAGTGAGTTAATGGGGTGGGGGTTATAATTTTCATAGGGCAAATCCTAAATCTAGTTCATTCTCTTAGGAAGATTTTTCCCATCAAGAGAGAATCACGCCTGACCTGCCTCTCCCAGTGACTATACCTAACCCTAACCCTTGGCTACCTTATCACTGCAAAACTCACAAAGTGCCTAACACATGTTTGTCTTTTATTTTATTGGTTACATTAGGTTATGTATTTTCTAACTTTTTGGCACCCTGAATGTCACTTCAGGAAGTCATGCGTTCCTTGAATTTCTTTAGAAATGCACGCATAGTAATACATATCCTTCAGAGTTATTGAATGAATCAGTTAGTAAAAGAAGGAAAAGCAACATTTCTGTTACTCACCTTTTTCAATTTCTGGGGAGAATTTGTGAGTCTCACCTATAGTTAAGGATTAGAAGAAAAAGAAAAAGGCACCAAGAAAATATCAGTTTATTTTCATGCCATATTCTGAAAAGGCATAAAAACTAGGCTTTCCTTTGTCTAAAGAGAATTAACTAATCAATGAGATCCAACTATATCCTCCTACATACAAGCGAACATGCATCTCTGTATGCACAGAGAACCCCTATCTTTGGGAAGTAAGAGCCTTTGACCAGAGCACACCTACATCCCGCAGCCACTGTCCATCAGCTCTGCATTAAGGTCAGACACAAGGTTTATTGCAATCTAAGACTAATCAATAGCAATAGCAAGAGAACAGATCAGATACTGAGCGAAATGTCTAAATTGTGTAAATATATCTGTTTTCCTCCCAAACCCCAACCCTTTCAATTCTTCACTGTTTAAAAAGAAAGATTGACTTTTTGTTGTTGTTTTTCCTCCATCATCGTTTTATTAGCTGGGATTTTGTATCCGTCAAGATGGCTACAGCTGTAAAGAAAACAAAAATGATCTCTAGTGGCTTAAATAAATAAAGCTTTATTTGTCTCCAGTATTAAAATGTCTGGAAGTGAGGCACTGTAGGTTTAACAATGTCATGACTGCCATCACTACGATTTTTATTGGTTTATTCTCAAGCTTGTCATCGCATAGTGATGAGATGGCTGCTATACACTAGCCACCATTTCCCCTGGTACAGCTACAAAAGAAAGGACAAAAAGTGTATGCCATGTCACCATGTCCCTTTTTCATATAGAGCCGGAGATTTCCAGAAACCTTTCCCAGAACATTTGCACTTACGTAGCTCTGGACAGAACTGTGTCATATAATAACTACCCACTGAGCGATGACTAGGAAAACATGATCGCCAGCAGGAAGTGAGGTGCCTAACTGGCCGTGTCTGCCAGTGTTCAGTAGCAAATACCAGCAACTAACTCGGGTTGTTTCCAGTCAGGGAAAACCAACAGAGTGGGGTTAGGAGGTATTCATTTGAGAGACATTCATAGAAATGAAAGCAATGATTTAAAAAGTATATCTTGGGATAGAACATGAACTGGCAGGATCTCAGAATAAGGACACAGTCATCTTCTTTTTGAATGCTGTCTTTGGAATAGTTAGCTCTAAGCTCTTTGCAACTCTTTATCATTTTCCTCCTGTCGGCTTTCAGGGTGGCAGACTCTGAGTAACGCTAGCTTGGTTCCTGATCTCATCACTTAGGGGAAATGAGGCAGGCAAAGGAATGCTATGACTGGCAGCTCTGTTAGAGCCAGAATGAATATATGTGGGAAGCAGTTTTTGAAAGGGAAGGAAGCCCAGGCATTACAGAAGGATAGGCTTCTAGACAGGCAAAATCAATGTGTCACCCTCACCAAGACTGGATGATACTGCTCTGTCTCTCTCCATCCTTCTATTTCTCTCTGTCTCTCTCTCTCTCTCTCTGTCTCTGTGTGTGTGAGTGTCTTTGTCTCTGTCTCTGTGTCTCTCCCCTCTCTCTCATAAAAACATCTGTATCCTGGGACTGGAGATGTATCTCAGTGGTAGGCACTTGCCTAGCATGCAAGAAGACCCGAAGCCCACTCTTTAATACCACACACACAGACAAAAATCTACTTTTAAAGAACACATGTATAAACAAGAATACATAAGTAAATGGAGTAGCAATTTAATTTTACCAGAAAAAAATGCACTACTTTAAAAACAATGTCTTTAACCAGCCGTGGTCACACATATCTGTAATCCCAACTGCTCAGGAAACTGAGGCAAGATCACAAGTTCAAGGCCATGCTGAACAATTTAGATCCTGTCTCAAAATAAATAAATAAATAATGACACTGTGGGGATGTAGCTCAATGCAAATGCCCAATCTCAAGAACTGCAAAAAAGGTGTCTTTAGCTCCATATTTCAAACATATTTTCAAGGCAGTATTTTAAAACCTTGAAGTGACCTTTTGACAAATGAACTTCAAAGAGTATCTGTGTTGTAAGAATAGATGGTAGAGATACTACTAAATAACCATGCACTTACAAGTTTTTTCTCCAAAGAGATCTCAAAGTAAAGGGCAGAGGTTCTAGTATATATCAACCTTTTCATCAAAATCTAGTCATATAGCAATTCTTACGTCACCATTTTCATGTTAATCCTTTTTGAATAAACATCTCAAGTTGTGCTCAAATGTGATCTAATATTTGTAAGATAAATATCATATGTCACAAACAAGGCCCTTGTAACAGTACCAATAGCAAGTATCGGCAAATACTAACAAAGGTTTTGAATTACAAAAACCCAGTTCCAATTCTGGCTCTGCTGTAACTAGACAGATTTATTTTAAAACCTCAATTTTCTTATATACAAAATGATGAAGGTATTGTCTACCTGTAACCACTATTTTAAAAAGCAATTTGGATAACAGTAACAGTGCTTATTAACACATACACACATACACACACACACACACATACACACACAGAGAAAGACAGAGAGAGGCATACCCACCCTTTAGATTGCATCATAGATATCTTAAAATAGCAGAATTTGAAAAAAAATGTTTTAACTATCTTTTATATCTTTTCCCCCTGAGGTCAAGCAACTATGTGGATCATGATACCATACTGATTTTAAATGAAGTCCAGTTTTCTGAAGGAATGTACTTGCATTTCCACATTAAAATGAAGAAGCAGAGAAATGCAGGGTTGGTGACTGCCTGAGGTACTGCCTTGTTAGCCTGAGCATTTGGCTCACAGATCTCTTCCTGGCTACAGACTTTCCTAACATCTTAATGACTTCTTAACATTTGCCACACATTCTTTACACCTTCCATTAATGACTAATTCACTGCACATTCTTCTTTGTTTTATTTCCCTACTCTTGGTATGACATTCATCGTGTTTCTATGGAAGCTTTTGTAATGCCTTAGAGGGAACAGAGTCTAGGTCTTTGAAATAACGAAAACATCACTAAACCATAAAACCTAGACTTTAGGAGCCTAATAAAGGATTCGTGGTTTATTACATGCCTCCATCTTACAGTTTAGACTTGAGGTCTCAATTGTGGGCTGTTTTGGGTTTTTTTCTGCTCTTTTTTTCCAGGGTACTCATGAGTGTGAGCACACATGTGGGTGCATGTACACACCTGTGTGCATGCACACACACACACACACACACACACACACACAAGCACACACTTCAGTAATACAAAAGCTATAAAATTTCCTACAGTATTCAGGTGTGGAATTAGGAGACCCATTTTTGACACCAGGGTCAAGAATATCTGTGGTTTTGAAGGACTGAGCTGGACATATTTTTGTGTCAACATGGAGGCTTTTGCCTTGTCATAAGAGCGTACATGATGCAAACTTCAATAACTGGTGTTTTTATTTTTCTCACATATGAAGAATGTGGGAGAAACTATTTGCAGCCTTGGTTCAGTTGCACAACCACCTCACTAGGAATTCAGTCTTCCCACTTTGCCGTCCTTAGCCTTTGGCTCTGATCCATAGGATCTCCATTTCATGGTCATCAAATGGCTCCTGCTGTAGGAACTGCACCATGGCAGTGAGGAGAAAGAGCCAGTTTCCTTCCCACACCAGCAGCCTCAGTTCCCCTAACTTTGCTTTGGCTAGAACTGGGTGACATGGATCCACTTGAGCTGCGAAGGAGGCTAAGAAATGGAGTATCTGGGTTTCTAACCTTATTTATTTTTAATGTACATTTTATCATTGTAGAAACAGAAGGGAGGAATGACCATTGATAAGGCAACAAACAATGTCTACCACTGCATCTGTACACTTTTGCTTCCTTTTTATTTTCCTATTGAGTTTGAAACCTTTTAGGAAAGGACTTTTCCCTATAAATCTTTAGCCTGAGGACTTACACACTGCCTCACACAAAATCGAGATGAGAACTTTTTTTTGATGTTTGAAGAAATTTGCAATCTGATGAGGATAATAATTAATGAAAATGATTAACATTCCTATACCACTACAAATAGTGATACATATTATAAAGGCAAAGAACAGGCTATTTTGAGAGACTAGGGACATGTATGGTCTAGAAAGGGCTCTCTGAAAAGGAGATATTTAAGCTGAAATATTTTCTTTCCTATTCTTTTTTTTTTCTTGAGACAGGGTCTCGCTATGCAGTTCTGCCTGGCCTTGAGCTCACTTTGTAACCCAGGCTGGACTCAAACTCACAATAATCTTCCTGCCTTAGCCTTCCACCATGCATGGCTCTTTTCTTTTTTAAGACGTGGTCTTGCTGTGTAGTTTAGGCTGGCCTTGAACTCACTATGTATCTCAGGCTGGCCTCAAACTCATGATACTCTTCCTGCCTCAGCCTCCCCAGTGTTGGAATTACAAGTGTGCTTCACCTGAAATTTGAAGGTCAGGGGAGTCAGATGAAGACTAAAGGACATGAAATAATGTTCACAAGCTGAAGTAAGAAGATGTCAGTGTAGCTGGAGGTTAATGGCGGGGAGGCTGAGTGCTAGGAGATAAGGTGAGAGCATGTTTTGTGGGCAAGAAGAGAAGTCATAGGATCTGACATTTCTGTGCAAGGGCCCTGAGGCACCTGCTGTGTGGAGAAGCTAAGTATGGCGAGAGTGGAGTGAAAGCAAGTGCCTCATAACAGGTCTGCTTTTTACTTCCCCTTCCCTCTCCTCTTTCTTCTCTCCCCAGCCTCAGATCTGCTTCCCATCTTCACAGAGCATCTTCCTATTTCTTATCTTCTCTCTTTTATTTTGCTGTTTAAGTTATTTACACTTTGGATTTTCTCACTCAAGATTTATTTCACTGAGCATTGTGGACGCAAGGTGCACGCATGTCCCTACAAATGAGTCGAATTTATCCTTCTTTATGGCCATATAGTACTCCATTGTGTATATACACTACGTTTTCCTTATGCATCATGTGTTGATGGGCATATAGGCCACTTCTGTGATTTAACTACTATGAATTGTGCCACCATAAGCATAGTTATGCATGTATCTCTGTAATATGATATCTTTAACTGGGCCGATACATGAAAGAGGCATGGGCAGGTACAGCAAACGGAATTTCTATTTTTAGTTTTTTGAGGAAACCCCATACTGATTTCAGTGCCTATGACATGTCCAAGTGCAGAAGTGAAATCCAGTAGTATTTCCAAAGAGAGGCCTGACATGTGGATGGAATTTAGCGCACTGAGAAAGGAGATCACTTGGTGTTTAAAGAGAAGAAAGGAAATAGCCTAGGGCCAGGCCCTCATAAAAGCCAAGAAGTCAAGTAGAGGTCTGAGAAGAGAAATAAGACAAAAATCAAAATTTAATACCTCAGGAATGCAGGAAGTGAATAAATGTGTGAGTGACGGAAGGCTTCAGGACTGAGCTATTTTCCTGTTTTCAATCTCAGCTTTGCTACACTCTAGTGAAGGATCCCACACCCACCCATATTATCTGGGAGTGCCCAGTGATAGTGAATGTTAAGTAGTCCTTTCTCAAGGTATATGTCTCTGTTTATAAATTATCTGCGGTTGGAAGCAATGTTTAGTCCTTTGGCTGAATGAGGGATCACCCACACTCTAACCTTGACTCTGTTTGGTTGTTAGATATGGGATGGGGAAAGAGCACAACTGGATAGCGAGTAGGAAAACAAAGGATGAGTGAAGTGTGCTGGAGAAATTCACTTTTAGCGTTGACTTTCTTAAATATCCCAATAAGATTACCTTTCATTTATGTAATTCTTGGCACTTCATAAGGCCCCTTTATATGTGTTGTCCTATTTAGCCCTTAGCCTAGTCAAGTAAAGTGACATGTAAAGGCACAGAAATGATCTCTAAAAACTCCATAAGAAAAAAAATCAATTTAGGGGCTGGGGGTATAGCTCAGTGAAATAAGCGCCTGCCTAGCAAGCACAGGGTCCTGAGTTCAATCCCCAGTACCGCCAAAAATAAAAAATTAAAAAATAAAAAATAAAAAAAATAAAAACTCCACAAGCTCATAAATAGAAATGCTATGCTTAGAATCTGGATTTTTAAAAATTTAACTCATTTTTCATCACACTACATCTGGAAGGGTAAATATTTTTTCATGTCACAAGTAAATTCTTACCAGCTGGTCAGCTATCTAGAGTACTTCATGGTGAAAGGGTAAGCAAATTGGGGAAAACTCAAAATGAGTGTCATAAACTGATTAGTAACGTCCCTCAGAGGCATTCATTGAGAAAATAATGGTATGAATGCATGGTATTTATCTGCCCTTAAAAAGCAAAGCAAATCCCTGTTATTTAAAAGAAAGAACATTCTAACCAGTTTAAAAGACTTGTTAAATCATTTAGAGTGGTTAGTTAAAATAGTTAACAATAAAAATATTCCTTTTACCCTTTCCTAGTAATAATGAGTAAGTGTATTAGTACATGTCAAATTTTAGTTTGTAGAGAATCAAAATGAAATAGTCATAAAACTCCTTGCAAACATTTCTTGGACAAACTAATTTCCTAGTGGAATTCTGGGATTTCATCTTCCGCTGTCCCAACTCTTGGTTAAGAGAAGTGAATGATATATGTTGGTCTGCTTTTCATTCTATGAACTCTGAAGTGCACTGGGGTAACATATTTTGATTCCTGTTGCCCTAAGCATTGAGGGAAATTCTTTTGAGTCTACCTCCAAATGCTGTCTAAGACCTAAAACCCATCATGTTAGAAGCGTCCGAAACTAGGGCCAGGGATATAGCTTAGTGGCATAAGCACCCACCTGGCAAACGCAAGGTTCAGAGTTTGATTCCCGGCACCAAAAAAAAAAAAGTGTCTAAAACCAAAACATTCATTGTGAGTACCTATGCATGTCTGCCCAGAATAAGCACAACCTTATATTATTTACAGTTTTTAACTTTTAATTTTGAAATCATTCTAGCCTTGCAAGAAAGTGGCAGCAAGAACACATATATAATTTACTCAACTTCCTCTAGTGTTGACATGTTATATAGCCATATTTAAACCAATAATTAAACCAAGGCCTTAACATCAGTACAATACTAATAACTGCACAACATACTTTATTCCTATTTTACAACGTTTCCTGCTAAGGGCCTTTGTATCTGTCCCAGCCAATCAAGGATTCAAGATTGCATTCAGTAGTCATATCTGCTTGCTTTTCTCATGTCCATTCTTCAGCCTTTCCTTATCTTTCATGACCTTGGCATTTGTGAAGGATAGTGATCAGATATTTTGTAGAATACCTCTCAATTTGGGCTGGTCTGATATTTCATTGTGTTTTTCTCGAGTTTATGGACTTAGGGAAAGAATAGCCAAAGATGATTTCTCTTTTCTGTTGCACTTTGCCAGTGGACACATGACATTCATGTTTTACTGCTCTGGAGATAAACCTTGATGGCCAGGCTAAGGTGCTATTTATGCATTTTATCCACCATGAAGTTACTATTTTACCTTTGTGGTTAATACATGTCTTTCAGAATATCTATTACGTTGCTTGAACCACCAGTAGTAGTAGTCCAAATAGTAGTGAAATTGGAGTAGTGAGATCTGCGTTCTACTGCTAATGCTTAGCTCAGTGGCACTGAGCAAGTCACTTCACCAGTATGGCTTTCAGTTTTTCTGTCTGCAAAGTCAACAACTGGGTTAGGTAACCCCATTGTCCCTTTTAACTTAGCAATCCAATGATTCTGGGATTCTCAACATGGCATGTTAAACCAGACTGCATCAAAAAATTAAAGACCTTTTACTTAGGCATTCAAGTATTCATGTAGGAGAATCCGGGGAAGATGGCGACCGGGTGAGCAGCAAGGGA
>PVLD010026320.1:0-22351 GCA_004027595.1 Dinomys branickii | reverse complement strand
CACACACAGGCTCACACACAGGCACACACACAGGCTCACACACAGGCTCACACACAGGCACACACACAGGCTCACACACAGGCACACACACAGGCTTACACACAGGTTCACACACAGGCACACACACAGGCTCACACACAGGCTCACTTGGGGGCTTCTGTTTCTCTCCAGACCTTCTGTCACCTGTGCTCATGGTCCTGCAGATGTAGGATGGGCTGATACCTAACTGAAGAGAAGGCTCTGCCAGGACACCAACTGGCATCAGATTCAGGACAGTTTGTAGAACTCCAGGAGTTTCATGGAAATTCTGATCCTTTTAGGAAAAGTTGGCAAACCCCCATTCTCTTGGCAGAAAAGTATATGCAAAAATTATCTGTGCAGATGCCCCTGCCCTCTTTTCACTCATAGAGAAAGAAATTCCTGCCACCTGTGATGGTGCTAGGGTGGATTTTGTTTTTGTCTTTAGTACTTATCAGAATCTTCAAGAATTGCAAAATTTCCTCTGGTGAGGACAGGGAGAGGGGTTTAGAAGGCCAAAGTCATGTGTCAAATGCTACATGGGTACCAACCTGCAGGGCTCCCCAGACCGGTGTTGAAATTTGAAACATACAAGGAGTGATTGAGAAATATGGTGAGTATTTACATTAAAAAACTTATGACAACAAGGGACACATTACCATGACCCCCATGAAAGTACTTCCCTTCCCTTTGAACACACATAGCCCCTCATTCTTGCCACTTCTGGGAACCGTTCTCCACTCCCTGTTTCATGGGTACCTTCAGTTACACTGCCAAGGCTGCCTTGATGTCCCGAATCGATCCAGAACCTTTCCTTGTCATGGTCATTTTGACTTCAGGGAAGAGCCAGGCCTGGTGAATGAGGTGGTTGCTATGGTTGGATCAAGACCAAGAAGCAAAGGGCTGGAACCAGCCCTGGTGGCCTAGGAGCAGCCAGCAGCAACCCAAGGGGAAAAGCCTGGGACAAGTAAGAGGCACAGCCCACTGGGAAGGCTGGAGCGTCCCACGGTTCATGACGAGGCAGACATGGTGAGAACAGCTGGGTGCCCAGGTTTCTCTCTCAATCTCTGAAATAAGCCACTGTGGGGAGCTGTCACCCCACTTTTACACGGGGTGGCTGAGAGTCTTAGACACTGTGAGAGATTAGTATGTGAAGGATGATTAAAAACCAGTAGCAAGATGCAGAGAGAACAGCTCTGAGAGAAGATGTACACCAATAGACAGGGTTGGGCCATGCAGATGAGCCTCAGGAGTTCCGCGATGAGTGGGAACAGAAGCCCACACCCTGCATGGCTCCATCTGCATGAGATATCCAGAGTGGGAAACCCAGAGGCAGAAAGACACACAGTACCAGTGTGGGCCAGGCTGGGCTGGGGGTCAGGGAGTGACACTTTGTCACACAGGCTTCCTTGCCAGGTGGTGGAAATGCTCTGAAATCAGATTATGGTGATGGCTGTCCTCTGCCATGCACACAAACTACAAGCTGCAGATGTGACCCTCAAGGACCAAGGGCCACCAAACTGTACACTCTGTTCCTTGATGCTCACTACATTCTAGTGAAGCCATTATGAGTGGACCCAACCAATGTGTATTGATGACTAGTTTGCCTAAATGTTCAGGAGAGGTTTAGAAACATCCCTCTGGAGGGGTGGTCAGCAGAAGGCTGCAGCCAGCTGTATAACCAGGAGGCCACTGGGCAACCCAGGCTGGTGGGTGAAGGCTACACTGGCCAGAGGACGAGCTGCCCCAGTGTGTCAGTGAGCTCCAGGAGCCGTTGGCACAGAAGTGCTGAGATGGTTGTGGGAGGAAATGAGACCCAAGATGTCCTAAAAATGTAACGGGCAGGCTGGGGTCTGGTTGCTCAGAGCATTTCTGTCCCCAGGAACAGGCCAGGAAGCTCAGCTACAGGGTGACCACTGAGCACTTGACCTCATGTGGTCCTGAGCAGTGGAAAGGGTAGCAGGAGACAGCTGTTCCTGGCTCCGCACCCAGGCCTAGGTTCCTTTGGTATAAAAGGTACTCAGAGGCCCCTGCCCTATTAATACCAGACCTACTCAATTGATGTAAGACAGAGAGGGCCCAGGGCCCTATGCCTAGTGCCCACTGGGCCACTGTGCTTCTCCTGCAGGGTAGTCCCATGGCTGCCCTGGGTGATGCTCCGAGCACCCTTGCAGGGTGGCCTGTCCCTCTCATTCCAGCTCATCCCAGGCAACATCCTTTGTCGAGATAGCTTAACACTTTCCTTTGCTTGGTGGCCTCTACAGTGCTCAGCGTCCAGAGGGAGGGGCTTGGTCTGGATGCCTCTATGGCTCTGCCATTCAGCTGGGATCAACCAACCTTGTTAAATGAATTTGAGAGCCAGTGGATAACCTGCCAAACATAGCCAGCTCTGGTCACTGTACCCACCCCTGCCTCTCCAGACACCATGTGGTGGGCACCATGCAGCCTTACCACCACATTGTGGGGAGACCTGCCTTCCTCTCTGCCTCTCTCTGTGTCTCTGCAGCCAGACTGGTGCTCCACTAGGCAGGACACACTGTGTAAGCAGACAGCTTCTGATGCAAACCAGGGTTTCAATAGATCACCTGCTCAGCATAGGACCCAGTTCAAACATACAGGCAACCAACGGAAACTGTTACATGGCTGTTCTTCATACGGGTTTGTACCATATGTAGGCAAACACATTTAAATATCTAGTATGAACAGTAAATTTCACCACACTGGCAACCCACAAACTTCAAACAGTCTTGAAACACTGGTCAATCTGCAGGACTCTGAGCTAGCAGATGAAGCGAGGCTTGGTGTGTCCTCCAGCGTCTGCTCGCCTGGCCCATACCCCTGGGGACATCTGCCTTCCACTCGCAGCACTCAGGGTTGAGGTGCCAAGTGCAGGGTGACAGTTCCAGGAAAACCAACTTAGGTTGTAGCAGAGCAGCAGAATCATGCTGGACCTTTCCTTGTACACCAGAAACTGTCTTTGAAATGGATTTCTGCCTCTTAGGATTACTTCCTCCTCTGCCATCCTAACGTCTGTTCCTTATTCTTGCAAAGATCAGAATTTTATAAGATAAACATATGGATCTCGAGATTTATCATATGCCCTATGCCATATAGATGCAGAAATACAGCTGTGTGTATTTATTCATGCTCTGCACATTTATACCCAGTGTATAAATTCATATAAACACATTCCAGGGAGAAAATGTTGTGTCAGAACCATGTGAATTGAGTTTCTGTTGCCAGCCCTGAATGACATGGTGACTTTATATTTATTTTAATAGACTCTAGTCTGTCATTTTCATCTTTACAAAAAAGTTTCTGGACTAAAAAAAAAAAAACTAGCCAAGAGAGAACCATTCACAATCTGTTCTTATAGATCTTTTCCCTGGATGCGGGTTCCCGAAGAAAGGGAGTGCTGGAGGGTAAGCGATTTATAGATATTTTTAGGAGATTCATTGATGGCTGTGCTGCTCCCCACCAAAAGTTCCCATAATAAACACCATAAATCTACAAATCTGAGAGGAATATAGAGTTCTACACATTAGAATCATCTGGGATTTTTAAAGATTTTCTTCACTAAACCAGAAATATCAGGCATTCCCCAGTGGGTGGGAGGCAAAATCCACGCTTTGTTCAGTTTTTGTTTTATCATTAATGAACCTTTAATGCCTCAACTCTCCTTTACCTCCCTTACACCCACCCACTCATCCACCTGTCCATCTATCTGTCCATCCACTCGTCCATCTATCTGCCCAACTTCCTATACCCATTGACAGTGGCTTTGTCTGATAGATAGACAGGGACCTTTCCAGACGCAGGATCCAGAATGGAGGTGGGAGCTCACCAATAGATACTGACAAGAATTATTGAAACTGCTAGTTCTCTACAAGTAGCTGAAACCCAGCTGGCCCCTTCTTGCTCTGCCTGAGTCTCCTTGGGGTCTTTGGCGGCTGATGCAAGTTCATAGCCCCAGGCTGCAACATCTCATTACTCTGTTCAGCCCACTTTTTCCCGAACACACCCAACACACCCGATAAAACAAACATCAAAACACCTCTCGACTCTCCCAGGCTAGGAAGCCAGAGGTGTGTCAGCTGACCTGGCCTGAGACCACCTGCCGCCCCTTACAGTGACCCTGTACAGCTCCCGCACGTCCTTCTCACCCATGGAGCCCCTGACCATCCTACTTGGGCTCTGTGAGGCAGCCTCAGCCTGGTGCCTGGAAGGGACACCCCAGTTTTCTTTGGGGGACTCAACTTTTCCCAAGCACTAGCCAAGGCCCCACCTTCTCCTGGCTCTCGAATGAGCACTTGGGACCTCTAGATTCCTTCCATTGCACACACAGGAAGTTCCAAGAGTTGTCTAAAGCACATTTGTTACCCTTTGGATCATTTTTATGTATGGCAGAAAATCTTACCAATTCAGAAAGAGTATTCTGTAGTATCTGGACAAAGGAGAGAATTCACACCAAGCCCTGCCGAGAGCATCTTGCTTGTGAGAGGCTGCACACCGTCTGTAGGTGGCTCACATCGAATTACCTCTCATGTTTCACTGTGGGAGCGGGGAGGCTGTGAGGGGGGTGGTGCACCGCTCGCTGGGACTGGTCTGGAGATGTGAGAGAGCCATACTCTCATCGGTGACACTGTAGTGTGGCTCGTGAAGAAGTGTTGTGCCACAGAGAGGCCAGTTACCTCCCCACCCAGTTTCCTTTCTGGATGAAGTTGGGGGAAGGGAAGGGAAGGAGGAAGAATTCCACCTCCACCCTCGCTGCACAGGGAATGGGAGGGCACCAGACCAGGAAGACTGGGCGGGGTCAGGAGCCCTGGCTGAGACAGGACCCTCTGACACTCAATACCCAACTACCACAGACCCAGCAATAACCAGAAAAGTGTCAAGACTTGTTGGATCTCGGCTACCAAAATTTAAAAATCTGCCATTGAGTCATTCCCAGGGCCTGGTGCCCTCTCGGCTGCTCCGTGTTCCTCCCTCTCCCTTCAGCCCTGGTAGAAGCCATGAGAAGAGGAGGTGGGGTGGCACTCCTGCAGGCCAAGGGACTCCAGGGGTCTCAGGGCCCCCAGGAGCCAGGGAAGGGCCTGCAATGAGTTCTCTTTCAACGCCCCCAAGGACTGACCCTAATGACAACTTTAATTCAGACTTCAGGTCCCCAGAACTTCAGCCTGTGGTTTAAACTGTCTGGGTGGTGTTCGGGCAACTGTGTAGCGGACGTGGTCTCTCCCGTGACAGGGCGCTGGATGCCCACCAGGTTCCACCCTGTTAGTATCTGTGACCTTGTTTATAGCTCTCCTGTGAGGACTCTGAACTGACTAATCAGTTACCATCTTCAGAAAATTATGACTCTGTGTACCATCTATATACCCATCCATTGTGTACATGTGTATGTTTCTCTCCCTCGTCCTCGCATCCACCATTTCTGGATGGGCTATATCGATCGTGTGCGTAGTAAGTGTGTATCTATCCCTCTGTCATCTCGTATTGACTCTCCTGGGTGTGGATGGGCCTCTCTCTACCTCTCTGCCCTGTTGTTATTCACAGCTATCACGCTAACCTTGTAAATTTGGGCCTAGCCAGGCTGGCCTGATGGAAAGAGAAAGCACCCTGAAAACTGAAGTGTGAAGTGCTGTTGATTTTCTTTAAAGACAGTTGTATTTTTTTCCAAGTCTATACATTAACACCAACGCTAACACATTAACAAAAGCTCAGAGTGAGCCGAGTGCTGTCAGGTAGACGTGTGGCTGGAAGGTCCTAATGAAGAAGGGAGGGAGAGCTGGGGTTGCTCATTTAGCACATTCGCTGTGTGCAAATGGTGCCGCTAATGTATCACATGCAGGCTGTCAGCTCGCCGCCCTGTAACTGGATCCATGCAGGACTCTGCCTCCTCCCCAGACGGCGTGCAGGAGAGGCTCTGCTCTTGTTCTATCGCAGTCAGCCCCACAGACCTGCAGCCACAGGACCCCCACATCCAGGGACAGCCGCTCCGGGGCTCTGCCCCCTCCTCCCCCCCCCGCCACGGTGAACAGGCCCTGTGTGGGCTCACTCCACCTGCCTTCTCTGTGCCCTAAGCATGGCCTGGCCCGGGGGCCCTCGACGGGCTGTACCTCTGCAGCTTGGCCCACTTCCTCACCCTCACAGGCTTTTCTCAGCTATCTGCCCCCAGCACACCCTGACTTCCACTCAGAAAACTGCAACCTGTCCTCTTTGCTTCCAAGCTTTGCCCAGATTCTTCGTTCCCTTTTCTCATGGGAAATGTCATCTCTAACATTCACTGTGCATACTTGTATTCCATGGAGGTTTATCGTCTGTCCCCAAGGGGGTGGGATGGGGCTGATCGTTTAGGAGAGGTACAGGGGAGCCGAGACCATGCCAGACGCACTTCGCGGACCCAGACTGGAGGAAACAGCCTCACCCTCACCTCTAAGGAGACCAGACAGTTTTCATGTCTCCCAGATACCTGTCCTGTCCCCATACTGCCCTTCTCTGAAAGGTGCTGACCTTAGGGGGAGGGGCCCCCAGGATTCCACCACCCGTACCCCAACCACTGTGAAGTTCTTTCACAGGTAAATGTGGATTGTCCAAAGACCCGAGTCAGATAGGAAAGGAGAGATACTAATGCAAAGCCACCTCTCTGGGGTCACAGTAGTCAATAGCACTATTCATTTCCTGATCTGAATTTTACAAAGATTCTCTTTGTGGCAGGCAAATGGACTTGAGTCAATTACGGCCCATCTTCTGACATCCTGTGAATGTTAACGGGCGCGCCGGGGACACCGCACGTGCACGTGTGAGGGGCAGCCTCGTGCCAACAACCTGGAATTAAGTCTCAGACCTCCATCCCACACTCGGCCATCGCCCAGGCTTGCTTCCAACTGCACAATTAGATGCTCTGTTGCCCCAGAGAAGTCCGGAGGGGCCAATCAGGCAGTGCAGATGGGAGCTGGGTGTGTAGGCTTCCTGCTCAGGAGGGAGGCAGGGCCCGGCCCCAGTGTGCAGAGAGACTCCAGGCAGGGCACCATCCATGACCAGCTCCACTGGGTGGTGGTTCCCTGCCCCCATAGTGGGGCACGGTGCTCTCCAGGCCCACTGCCAGAGCCAGTCTCTCCACTGCACCAGACTGTCTACCCAGCAGCAGGAAGAGGGTGCTTCCTGCCACAAAGACAGTGGTCTGTCACACCCACTCAGAGCCCTCCATGCACCCCCCTGGCCCTGACAAGGGAGACCTTTGATTTCTATCCGGAGCAGGTGCCAGCAAGTGCTTGCCACCACAGACCAGGGACTTCTTCAGGCTTAGTGGGTATGAGGTCTCTCCTGGAACTGCTCAGTTGGTCCACAGCAGGGCAAATGCAGCCACAGACAAGAGCTACAGAATGGTGTGGCAGTTTGCCAATAAAACTTTATAAAAACAGGCAGGTAGCCAGATTTGGTTTGAGGACTTCAGTGTGCCAATGACCCTGGTCTTGGGTGCAGGGAAGCTCTGTCCTTCCGGCCACACAAGGCCAAACAGCACTTGAAATGTGGCCCATCCTAACTGAGCTGAGTGAGCAGTGAGCTACCGACTGGGAAATACACACTGGGCTTGGAAGCCTTTACCAAAACGCGAGGGTAAAGTTGTGCACGAACGATGTTTCACACTGACTGTGTGTTGAAATAGCTTTCTGGATATGTCGTGTTAAATAAACTGTGGTACTCAGATTGACTGCACCTGTTTACTCTTTTCAAATGACAGAGGATGCGTGCATGCCATTTCTACAGGATGGTGCTGGCGAGATGGCCTGAGTGCTCCCCTCGGCTGAATCCCGTGTCTTGGGTAGGTGTGTGGGGGTTGCTTCTCCTGCCCCCTGTGAATTGGCACACGCTTTCTCATGTGTGAACTTCTGCCTACGATGTCCCCAAGCTCCTAGCTAACTGGACCTCCAACCAGGACAATCATGTTACTCCCTCATCTCCTCCACCTCCTGAATCCCCTTTGGCCTGCTCTGCCCCTGCAGAACTTCGAGCAGGTGTGGGTGGGTGTGTGTGTGTCTTGGCCTTCCTGTACCTCTTGTGCTGGCCCAGCCCATGTCTTGCAGGCTTGGGGGTAGTATTCGCTGGACAGCTTGTGGCTGACTCGGGAAGCCAGACTATAAAGCAATGCTGAAACATCCCCAGAACCAGCCAGGCCTCTCCAGTGTCACGAAAAGCCCTCCCCAGCTGAGGCTCTTCACACATTTGAGGGTTTCCATTTGTTTCTATTAAGATGGAAGTTAAGTTTGAAAAATGTAATCTTCTAACAGGTGCCCCTTTCATGTGACACCAAAGGCAGGAACCTTAATTTGCTGAAGGACGTTTCTGCCAGCCTCTGTCTCATTTTGTCATATTGTCTGGAAGAGAGATGTGATTTTTATTTTCCCCTTAGCAGCAGGGTAATATGAGTGTGTTATTTGCTCTGTGGGCATCTCCATAACCCATTTTGAATTTATCTCACGATGTCTCCTGGAGGCACCATGAACCTGAGACATGCGGAATCAAACTAACGACCCTGGCGCCCGCCCTGCAGGCCCTCCCCGCCTGTGCGCGGCTGGGTGGCGGGGAAGTACAGGCGAGCCCTGACGCGCAGGGTCCTGTGGGCCCGAGCCATGTGCTATCCTGCTAATGAGACCCTAACAAAGATGTAGATGCTCACTTGGAATATCAGATTTGACATTTCATTTGAGGTGAGAATTATCGGGTCCTTAATGGCCTCTTTTCTTGCCAGGTACATGAGGCAAAGGCCTGAGCGTGTGCGGAAGCTCTTGGTTTTGTGACAGCGGTGAGGGTCTCTACACGTTGCCTTCATTGTCTGGTCTTTGAGGAGCAGGTGAGAGATGGTTCACGGCAGGGATGCCGGTGCAGGGCTGTCACTGTGTCTCAGTGGTCAGCTGCAGCTGCAGCTGTGTGGAGGGGCCCTGAGGCCTCCTGAGTCTCCTCCAGCTGCCCTCACAGAGGGCCACCAACCTGGGGGCTTGAAGGACCAGCTGAGCATCTTTCTATCTGAGGTCAGATGGCAACATGGGTCTCCCTGGGCTGAAATCAAGGTGTGTCAAGGCTGTCTGCATTCTGGGGCTCTGGGGAGGACCTGTTTCCTGATGCACAATTTCTGGAGGCTGCCTGACTTCTGCGGCTCCTGGCCGGCCCTCTGTGGTCAAGGCCAGCACCTTCCACAGCCTTCTCGCTGCACCCCCCGTCTCTCCTCCCCTTGAGCTCCCCCTTCTCTTTTTTGACTCATGCACTCCTGCCACCCCCTTTCCTCACAAGGCACTTGTGACCGATGCAGGACCCACTCGAATAATCCAGGACAACATCTTCATCTCAAGATCTCTGATCGTATTTCAGAGTCACTGCTCTCAGGTGAGGCTGCACATTCAGAGATTTCTGGGAATAGGACGTGGGCATCTGAGGGCCTGGCATCTGCCCATACACCTGCCTTCTTAGACTGTAAGTGTCTGGGGACAGTGCTAAGGCCCATCTTGGTCCTTCCTAGTTTCTGGCAGATGCCCCAACCAGGAAGCTCCTTGCCTGGGATAAAGCACGTGACCTTCATTGCAGGCTCAAGCCCTCAGACAGTTACTTTGGTCCCCAGCCCCCTTCTCAGGCTATCATGGTGTCCCTAGTCTTGTCTCTGCCTGCACTTGAGCCCTCAGACTTTCCCAGAGTTGTCCCTCCTCTGCCAGGAATAAAGGTAATTGCATGCTCATTCCTTGGCCTCCTTACCTGCCTCCATCTCTGCGCTTCCTGGATATCCTGCTCAACTCCATCCGGCATGCATGCAGTGGGTGGTGGTGAGATGGCCCGGCCCAGCGGGACAAGGCTCGGGGAAAGCATCGCCCACCAGGTTGTCAGGAGTGCCTCCCAATCTTCTTGAGTCTTTTCAACCAATTTTCTGTTCCTTGCTAGTTATTTGCTGTCTACCCCAGAGCCTACCAGCTTAGATCTTCCCACTCTGCATGGTTTCAGGGCTGCCATGCTTAAGCCTTGCCATTCACTCATTCCACCTTGTAAAGTCCTGGTATTCCATGCCCTCAACCAACATATAATCAGTGTCTGTGTGTCTGATCTTGTGAAGGGCTCCTTCATGGAACAGGCTTTGCTTACTTCATCTTGGAATAGTGCCCAGTACACATTTCTACCATGTGTGGAGAATGGGGGGCCATAGGAGGGATATTCCCTCTGTAGATTCACTGTGCATCCGTCTACCCACGCAGGTAGGCAGCTATCATCTGTCATCCAACTACACACCCATCCATCAACTATCTACCTACTTTCCTACTATCCTCCCCTCCTTACATCCACCATCCATTGATCCATCCATCCATCTACCCCGCTTCATCCATCTATATACTCTTACTATCCCTTTCTTCTCACACCATCCACCCATCCATCCATCCATCCACCCATCCATCCATCCACCCATCCATCCTATGCACTTGGATGGTGACAGCGCACAGGGTTTGCAATGCATATGTTATTCACTAAGGGCAGGGACCAAGCTTAACTCTGGACACTCACAGGATTTCTAAGTCCATTTTTCTCAGTGTCATCTCCTAGAAGCCCTTCCTCTGGTGGAGAGGGCTGTAGAGCTGAGATGCAGCAAACCTGCTTGTGGCCTTTCTCCTGAAGACCCAGATCCCCTGTCCACTTTCTTTCCCACACCAACAGTCGGAACCACCCCCCGCAACTCCCTCATGGTTTCTGACTCTCCCCTTGATCCCTGATGACATGGAGCAGGGCTTGGTTGAATCATTCTCAATATTTTCTTGGAACTATGGGGAAAGGAAAAGGTGTTTCTCTTTATGCTAGGGAGGTCAGGAGCTTCTGGGGACCAGCATGGGGGTGGGGACCTGCTCAAGCAAAATCAACTCAGAAGGAAGCAGTGACAGCTTCCTGCCATTGTCCTCCATGCACTGGATCTGGCTATCCCTAAGATCTGCATTTCTCTAGATGTTGCTGTGAAAGCCACTCAGCAGGCTACTTGGAGCTGCATTTTATTACCTATGTCAAAACAACCCTGCCCGCACCTGCCTCTCAGCCAGCATTGCCTTTGGGGTCCCACATTCCTATTCTTCTTAGGTTGGCTCATTCTGGTTGGGTCTTGGGTGTGGCTGTGTGGCCAGTCCAGACCATGTGTGTGTCCATTGCCTGGCTTATCCCTGCCCTTGTAGCTCAGGCTGGCCAGTGCATAAGTGCCTTGCTCCTGGAGCTGTCCTGCATAGATCTGCTCATTTTATTTATACTAAAGTGTCACATCTCACCCCACATCAGTCTCTCATAAACACAGCTGCCAGAAGTTATTTTCATTAAAGCCTTTTGAGCTTGAGAGGGGGAAGAGAGAGAGGGAGAACACTCTGTTGCTGTGTAAGAGGAAGAACACTTAAAGGAAAAAATGATCACTTTGGCTCAGCGGTAGATTCAAATTTCAGGTAAGAGCTTCTCTCCAGGAGCATTATGCATAGAATAGCTTTCTGACAGGGAGTGAAGGCATCTTTCTCAGTTTTCCTCTCCTCAATTCCTTTGGGTTTGAAATTGGGGCTGCTGCCCAGGCTGCCCCAGTTCCAACCAAATCCACGTTCTGCCCTCTTACTAAGTGCCTCCGTGGCTCCTTGCTTGTCTTAGAATAACTCTGAAGTTTCCAGTGTGGCCTCCGGTGTCCCCTGTTGTCTGGGCTGTCCACTGCTCCAGCTCAGCTCTGATTCCCTTGGGCGTTCCTCGCACCCTGGTCAACAGCCCACCTGTGCCAGGACACACCAAACCTTGTCCTGTGCTGGGCCTTTGTGTGGGCGACATGTTCGGTGTGGGACACCAGCCCAGAAGTCTGCCCTGCAGCTGGCTCCTTTCAGGTCTCCAGTCACACGTCTTTGAGGGAAACCTACCCTTTCCACTCCAACATTCTGTAAATGCCCTCCCAGTGCACATGGCCATGGTGCATCCCTGCTCACTCAGTACCTTTAATGCTGAGAATGTTGTTCCTGGGGCTGGGCCTGGGGCAGGCACACTGGCACCCTGAGAACTCTGCTCCTGCTTGGAGCCTACCTGGGTGGGGGTTGCCATGGGACACCCCACTGTCTCCCAGCTTTGTGCAGGTACCGCTGGGAGCCAACGCTGTGGCTGCGAGACATGCATGGCAACAACTATGCCACTTTCTTGGGAGGGGCTTGAGGAATGGCATCCCTGGGAGGGCAGTGGCAATGACCTTGTCTGGCCAGAGGGTAGCCTGAGACAGCTCTCACAGACTTTGGTCTGCAGTTTTGGAAAGCACTGGTTCCTAGGTCCCAGTGTGCATCTTGGCTGGCTAGGGGTTTGGGGGATGGTCAGGACAGCTCTTAGGCTCCCTGCTCAGGCCCTGCCCTGGTTACACAAATGCACCCTCCAGCAAACCTCCTTTCTATGCACAAGACTCCCCAGTGCCTGGCACTGCTCATTCTCTGGGCTACGCATTAGCCAGGCTTGCTTGGTGGACTCCTGAGGCATGGAGGAGGGAGGACTCTGTAAACTCTGAGATGCACAAAGGTCAGAGACAAATCTTTGGTTACGTGACCCTGGTGCATCATCAGACAGCCTGGCTGCCCTTGGCTGCATGCACACCTCATCAAAAATGAATAAACTTGAGCACTCCGGGGAGCACTTGCCCCACCGTTACCGTGCAGCACGACTTGCTGGTCTTCAGCCTTCTGTGCTCACTCAGAGCAGGCTTTATGGTGGGGTTTATCACCCCTACACAGCTCCTGCTGGGACCCTGTCTTCAAGGAGGTGGATGGCAGAGCTGGGCAAAGGGAGGCACAGCTAGTCTCTGACAAGAAACCACCCTGACTGTGAAGGGCTCCATCTTAGACCCACAGTCACAATCTGGGCTGGTTTTTTTCTTCTTGGTATCACTTAATGCTCAAGGATTGAACAGCTATGTGTGCCGTTTCAGTAGCAAGCTGGTTGGCTGGAGGGCAGCGGAAACAGTGGTCTGGACTGACGGGAGTGACACTGCTAGCAGCTTCTTGGGTCTGGAAGCCAAGGCCACCCCAAGCCCCCAGGAAGTTCTTGCCCACTTTACGGTGTGCTCTGGAGATGCGCATGGGCCCCTGGCCTGGTCTTGGGACTGTCTCTATGCCCCACCTCTTCGGCCTGGTGAAGGACACCTTCCTGACATCTTCCTGCCATCTCTCAGCTGAGAGACATATTTCTTTACTATCAGGCTGCTAGAAATAATTTCCATGCCCAGCTTATTCCCTGCCAGCCTTTTTGCTCAGATACGCTTCCTGTTAACGTCAAGAAGCTTCACTGGAGTCATGCTGCCTTCCTCTTCCGAACAGGCACTAAAACGATCATTCTTAACTGTGGAGGCCAGTGCGCAACACGACAACAGAGATCCCGCGTGTCACGGGGGTGCTGTTTCTCCAGCAGACCCTGGGAATACAGGAATGAGGCCGAGATGGGGCTCCGAGCGGCTGGCCCATGGTCTCCCTCAGAGAACCCTGAGGGGGCGGCAAGGCCAGGGTCCACCGCTGCGTGAGTGCATTTGGAGGACTAGGGGAGAAGTAAGGGTCTTGGTACAAACCTGCTCCCGGGACCCTGGATAAGTTTAAGCTTCAGGGTCAGCTCTTAGTCGCCGGCTTCTTCCACTGCTACTGCTA
The DNA here is from genome assembly GCA_004027595.1 of Dinomys branickii. Lineage (NCBI taxonomy): Eukaryota > Metazoa > Chordata > Mammalia > Rodentia > Dinomyidae > Dinomys > Dinomys branickii. Next base: position 8,681 of record PVLD010026320.1, on the reverse strand, counting down.
CTACAGCAGGCTCTGTTTTTGAGGAGCCCTCAAAGGGTTGCGCCCTAAGGGCCAGTGACATTCAGCCAGCACTGTTGGGACCCTTGCTCTCTCTGTGCCGGAATAAACAACCAAGGGCAACCCGTGACTCAAGCACCTGCTGGATATCAACAGGCAAGAGTGACCACAGCTCAAGGGGGAGCAGAGAGATGAGGGTATGGCCGATCTGGGCTGGGCAGTGAAGCTGGGCAGTGTGTCCAGAACAGCGCCGGAGGGCCTGCTCAGCTGTGCACACCCCTCATGCCTTCTCCAGAGATCTCTAGGAACAGGTTTCACAATGTGTGCCTAGGGAGGGACCACATGAACAGAGGGACCTTGGAGTGAATAGCTGGTCAGGCATAAGCCAGTCTCGAGGACAGACAGGACAGCCTTGCTCTGAATGGCACTGGGCACAGAATGCTGGGGCCGGGTCCAGCGGTGTCTGGAATGACAGGGAGGCCTTGAGAGAGGAGAGGCCCTGGGTGGGATGATTTGTTTATTCAGCGATCAGAGGAAGGCACAACTCCCCCAAACCCCCACATCTGTCCATGTGTCCTGCTTGTCTGGTTTGGCATGGCCTTTATTGTCTGGCCACCTCCAGGATGCCAGCTTGTCTGAGTCACCAGCTCCCGCCTGGAAGATGGCATGGCTTTCTCACTGGTCTCCTGTGTCCACTCCCACTCCCACAGTCAGGATGTTTCTCACAACACCCGGCCACCTGGTATTGCGACTTCCCCACTTGCCTGGAATGAAATCCAGACTGGCCCAGACTGGCGGTTCCTGCACATCTGGGTGAAAGCTGTTGCTTGCCCTTGCCCAACAAGCTCCAGGCATTGATGGGCTCCACTATTCTGGCCTAGGCGAGCTTGGTTTTGGCCCTTTGCTTGCTTTTCACCCCCGTTTCTCTCCCCAGTGTCTGGGTGCTGTCCTTACCCACTTGGGTCTGGGTAAGGGACTCAAGCTGTGCTCTCTGCCTGGGATACTGACCATAAGGGCCTAACGAGCTGGGTGCTTTCAGTCACCTGCAGGTAGAAGTCAATTTGTGCCACTCTAGGAGGCCAACTGAGAGCCCCAGAAGGTTCCCGGTGCTGTCTCAGACACGGTCACTATCATGGCTTCTGAACATGCAGTTTGCAGTGTCCCCAGAGGGGCCATAGAGGGGCTGTGGGTGGGCTGGTTAGATCTTGCCAAAGCATGTGTACACTCCTCTGGCCCAATCCTCTGCATGGGGCAGGAACCCCCAGTGGCAACTGCTGCCTGATAGACAGTCCCTGGCTGACTTTGAGACAATCTGGCTTATTACCCAGCCAGCCAGTGACCATGGAGACTCACCTGAAGTTGGTCCCCTCAGCCTAGCAAAGTGCAGCTTTGTGCTTTTGCTGTGGCCCCCTGCCAAGAGCAACCAGGACCAAACATCCAGGAGGCTTTCAGAGAGGGCCCAACCACAAGCACATCCACGCTTCCTTCCACCACGCACCCCATTTTGCTGTTGTAGTGTATCCCATGCTATCTGCGTTTTAAAAAACTTGGTGCCTATTGTCACTGTCTATATATCCATGCACAGGGACGCACAGTCCCGCACAGGTACAGACACACACACCTGGCCGTCACGCTCCTAGTTGGGAAACCAGCATTGTATCACTTGCGTGGAAAATGAGGCCTCTATAAGAGAATAAGGGACAGTCCTGCATCCTGGCAGGATGTCGCTCGGGGAAGGGTGATGTGACAGTCACAGACAGCAACTTGGGGACTCACAGCCTGGCTGAGACTCTGCTCTGACGCTTTTCCGTCATGTGACCTTGTGTAAGCTCCTTCACCTCTCCTGCCTCACCTTCGCATCTGTGGAAGTGCAGAAAGAACCTGCTCCACAGGGTTGAGGGAACTGACTGATTTACCCCTGAGGGGTTTGGGACAGTGTCTGGGAAGGGAAGGACATCAGAGCACAAGTGGCTGTCTTTGTTAAGGTTGCTATTCTTAGTTCCTGGCTGAGGGTCAGTGCCTGAGGTATCCCTTGCTGTTGGAAGGGAGAACAGAGGCATTAAAGACCTATCAGTTGAACACTGACATTTTTCTCTGTGGTCATCAGAAGGCAGAGCTGAGCCAGGCATGCCTGGTGTCCAGTGAGTGCCCTGTGTCACACCACCCCCAGGGTCTCCCTAGCCTCCTCCTATCTGCTGAGTGTCAGCTTCATTCAGACTCCAGAGTGCTCTATAGCCCCAGCAGGGGTCCTGCTGGCCTCTCTGTATTCCTTGAAGCCCCCCCAGGGAGTGGAGAGGGGCTGGGAGCCCAGGGTGCCTGTGGGGGCTGGGAAGGAGACCACAGGTCCTGGACACAGTCAGTGGAGCCTGCACAGACAGCTGAGGCTGAGACTGGCCAGAGTAAGACTCAGGGCCTCCCCCAGCCTGCTTCTGGCACTGATTCAGAGATGAGGCAGATTCCCCAATGGGCCAAGATTTCCCCAGCCCTTGGGGACAAACTTGTGCCAGGTTTCCAAGATAATCACAGGCAAAGGTCAGACGCCACCTTCAGGTTAGCACTGCAGTTTAGAGCTGCCCAGCCTCCTGGTGAGCCCAGGATGCTCTGCCCCACCACCTGCCTGTGGCTTGCTTTTCAGGCTGACAGCAACAGATCCCAAGAATGCAGCTGGGTAGATCTGACCCAGAAGGCTGGTTCCCTAGTGCCCAGAGGTTTGGAGACCCAGGATCTCCTGCTTGCACCACGGAAGTCCAGTGCCCAGCAGGGCACAATGCAGGTCCAGAGTTCCCTCCCCTTCTGGAGCCTGATTTCGAATAGGTCAGCATCCAGGTGGTTAGAGGGCATGACATAGACTTTCACAGCCCTGGGGATGAAGCCTGCCCCCTGCCGGAAAGCAACTTTTTCAAGGACAATGCAAGACTCAGTGGTTCTTTCCTAAATTTTCCAGTTGGCTTCTTCACAGGTGTTCACAAGAACTTGTACCAAGCGTGTGGTCAGAAATCAGGTGACCAACGCCCTGGATGGGATGGGCCCTGAGCAGGCAGTGGGGTGCCAGGCAGGTGGGTGGTATGCTGTTTGAGTGAAGGCATGAGACCCATTCAGAGGTGCCCAGGCCCTCAGGTGCTGCTCAGCAGGCCCAGGTGGCCCACCCAGTCTTCTCTGCACAGGGCCTTGGTGTTCCACACCAGCTCCCCTTGGGGAGCATAGAAGCACCTTGGACAATGTGCTGCCCCCATCTCATCCAGGTGGCTCCCCGCCTGAACCCCACCCCAGGGCCTTCCCAGCTCCACAGAGGGCAAGACTCAAAGTGGTCCCACGGTCACCAGCTCACCCTGGTGTCACCGGGGCAGGTCCTGGTGTACCAGGTCCTGCAAGGCGACCTCTGCTCTTGGGGGCATCTGTGTTCAGCCCCAGCCCTGGCAAATGAACCCTTTACAAAAAAGCTTTTAGTCTGAGGTATTTTCAGTTGACAGCAAGTTGTGATAATACCAGGGAGAGGTCCCAGGTTCCCACAACGGCTACACCTCACACTGCTGCAGCATGGTAGCAAGCCTGTTAAGTCAGCCCAGGAGGAATGAATGTGAGGTGGACGCCCCTCAGTGCCTCCTACAGTGGTCTGCTCTTGTTATATAATGGAATACCTGAGATCAAGTGACTTACGAAGAAGAAAGTTTCATTTAGCTCACAGATTTGAGGTGGAAGACTGGAAGCCCGAAAGCACGGTGGCTCTCTTGGCAGCTACACAGCCTGGGAGGCGGCTTCTGGCAGGCCCTAGTAAGAGACAGAGGTCCCATGTGAGACAGGGAGCCAGAGCATGCATTGGGGCCCTAACAAGTGATATGATGCTGGGAATGAACTGGGGTTCCAGGAGAGCCATGTGAACCCTTCCAAGGCAGGGCCCTCAACGACCCAACAACGCCCCGGAAGGCTCACTGCATACAGACACCAGAACCTCAGCACCACCGTGTTGGGGACCAAGCTCCCAACATGCAGACAAGCCACACCCACCCAGCAGTACTCCCGAAGGCACGGCCTACAAAAGAGCTAAATCAGTGCTCTGTGGATGCTGGGCTGAGCCAAGGCCAGTCTGGAGCCGGGACTGGGAGTGGCATGAGAAGGGGTAGCCTGTGGGCAGGTCCTGTTGGGTCCTGCATTCCTGCTGCCTGGACTCCCAGCATCTGTCCCTCCTCTGCTTCAAACACAGGTGTGCGTTCAAACAGCCAAACCTGTTTGTAACTCACGGCCTGACACCAAAGAGACCACGTATGGAGAGTGAAAGCAGGCACAAACAAATCCCTGCATTACAAATCAATTACTGGGGCTCCCAGTGACTTCATGGCTGCCGTCCGCTGATGTCTGTCTAATATGTCTGATTTACGTGAGTGGCACAGTGTGTTAATTATAGTCATTAAGTGATGTTTGTGTAATAAGGACAGAACAGTTGCCTTTCAGGCTTTGCTGCTCTAGCTGGAGGGCAGCAGAGCTGAGCCCCAGGTGACTGGCACGATGGAGATGAGCAGGCTGTAGCCTCTGTCCTTGGCAGGACAGCTGAGCTGCAGTTGGTGCAGAGGGGAAGGTTCTGGGTCACCTCCCAGGGGAGCGTGGTGCAGGAGACTGTGTTCTCTTGGGAGCTGGAGTCCAAACCCCAGCTCAGCAAGTTTTCCACCGTGGGGTGACCTTGGACTATCGCTTGCCCCTTTTGAAGCTCAATTTCCTCTTTGGAAAAATAGGATTTCTGGTAAGATTATTTCCTGAGATTGGACGACTGAGCTATTCAGTGTTCACAGTGAGTTCCTGCACAGGGTTGACACTGGGTCATGGTGATTTTTTTTTTTTTCAATTTTTGAGACAGGATCTTGCTAAGTTGCTCAGTTGCCCAGAGTGGGCTCAAATTTGTGATCCTTCAGCCTTAGCCTCCCAGAATGCTGGGATTCATGTGCTGCCATGCCTAGCTTGCTTGCCCTTTCAGTTTTTATTAGCTGTGACAGGTCACAGGCCTTGGCCCAGTCCTGCAGATGGAGACAGGATCAAGAGCTAATAGAAGGAGAGATGTGGGTGCAGGAACAGGGGAGAAGAGTCCGAGGTCCACGGGTCCATGGGGGCAGCTATGCCCAGAATCACTCCTCACCCACTCTACCCTAAAGTAGACAGCACCTGCAGACAGTACCCACTGCCCTTCTGGACTCCAAGGGGTTTTGAGGGGAAATTTTGAGACTGTGCTCTTCATCTTACTGACTTCAAACAGATTGATCCCTTCTGCCCCGGTTCTCCTGGGTCACCTGCAGATTGGCTCCCACGGTAGGCATGGGCCATCTTAATAACATCCTGCCCTGAGCTGTGAATGGATGAAGGAGTGAAGGGATGAGTTGTAAATGGTGCTCATTTGGGGCTGGGTCTCCTGTCTTTTGCGGCATGGGCCTGGCTCTCCCTGGCTTCCTTCCAATCCCTCTCTCCTCAGTGTTTCTTATTACCTTTCTAGGCTGGGGCTCTGGACTTACCAGGTGCCTCTGTTCCTCTGAAAAGTTTCAACCCAGTGAGCACATGAACCAGGCTGTGGACACCTGAGGGCTTTGTCTTGGAATCCCAGGGCATGGGACCTTGGGCAGGCAGCAGGTGCTGTGAGTGCAGGCTCACTGGGGTGAGTGCTGAAGGCTTGGATGTCCCTCCCTGAATCCTCCTTTGAGATCCGACAGCCTGTGCATGCAGGTGCTGCGGAGAGGACCCCATCCTCTTGGTGAGGTGGGACCCAGAGAGTAGCTGCAGACTGTGGATGCTGCTACTTCTGCTTCCCAGAGGGCTCACAGCCTCACACTGGCTGCCCACCCATGCCATAGTAACTCAGCATCTCAAGGCACAAAATCCGAGGGGACCAAGACAGGCCCAAGAAGTCACCTTCCCCTGGCACTGGCTGAATGGGTACCACATTCACTCCACACGCTGATGCCCTGCCTGCCCCAGCGCTGCAGGTGCTCCTGTGCGGGGCAATGCCCACGTGACTGCACTACCACAGCCCGTGGTATCACGAAAAGGCAGTGCTCAGGACTCCTTTCCATTGGTGAAGAAGGAACAGAGTATGTAGCCCTCATGTTGTTCAATATGCTGTCAGGCTTCTGGCTTGATCATGGCAGCACATGTGCTTCAGGACATTTAGTCTGAGGCCTGGCATTCCCCAGGCTATGTACTGCCACGGGGTGGAGCACTCTTGGAGTGCCCCAGACATGCAGGGAACACTAAGGACGCCCTCTGAATTGTGGGGCCCCCTTTTCAGCCCCACATTCTCCCTCAGGTCCTTTCTGGCTTATTCCCTCTGGTCCTGGGCAGGGCTGGCAGAGATGGACTTGCAGTACACTACAACAGAGACAACTCACCCACCTCAGCCCTGCCCACCAGTATCCTGGCTCAGGTCACTGCATGGTGAGGTGGAGAGGCGGTGGCACCTTTAAGAGGTGGAGTCCGAGGGGTGGTCCCAAGAGGGCCCCGCCCCCTTCACTGACTTGTCCAGCTGCACCGTCCAGGTGTGCTGTGAGGCGCGGGCAGGAGGAGGTTCCACAGAGTCAGTGCTTTGCTGCTTTGGCTTTTAGCCTCCACAATCTTGAGGAAACTAAATCTGTTTTCTTTATAAGCACGCAATCTCAGGTATTTCATTGTAATAACAAAAAAGTGAGCTCACAGTGGCTCTGCAGGACCCTCTCCCCCAAGTTGGGATAGCCGTTCAAGAGGCAGGAAGGGTCTCTGATGTACCTGGGCCACAGCGAGCTCAGAAGAGACAGCCTGGAGCAGTAAGCCAGCCCACTGGGGCCTTCTCCGGAAGAGGGATGGGAGGGGAGTAGAGACTCAGGGAGGGGAAGCTCAGCCGGAGCTCAGGTGGGAGTTTCAGCCTGGAGGTTCTGAGTTACTGGGAAATTTGGTCCTGTGGTGGCCTCCCATAGTCCTTCTGTCCTCCAGTGAAGGGACCCTGGCAGAGAAGGGCACTCTGCTGACTCCGCTGTCGTGGGGGTCCCTCCAGGTCCCCCCCAGGTACTTGCACAGCCAAGCACCCTTGCAAAGCCCTGGTGGGCACAGGGGGCATCTTTTAGAGGATCAGATCTTTTCACTGACATGGATCTAACATTATTGATTTTGGCCTACCGCAAATCCTGTGTAGTGCTGTATTCTGTTATGGGGTGAGCGTTACATTTACATTATTAAGGGTTCTGCAAATATCTTCATTTTGATTAATGCTGCTTTAGTGAAATGTGGAATGTCAACATTCACACCCAGGGCTGGGGGGTACAGCCTTGGGCCCTGCACCCTTTCCACCATAGTATTTTTATTTTCTTTAACAGCAACGTTCAATAAGCCACAAAATCTTCTGCCCTACATTATTCTAACCTAGGAAATTGGAAAACTACTTATCTGTCTTATCAGAGATCCTTCAGAATGGCTTTTGATAAGTGAGCAAAAAGAGCACGAAGCTGGTAGGTTACGGAAAGTGTTCATAAGCTGCTTGGGAATAGTCTTGTGGATTTATCTCCGTAACCCTTATAATGCAGAAGCCACTCCATGAAGTGTGCACCAGGAATCACCTGGGGTTCTTCGGTGGCAGCCTGAGGAGGATCTGTGCTGCCCTCCTCCTCACACAGGGTACGCAGAGGTGCTACCTTGTCTTGTGTCATTGTTTGCCTGTTTGCGTGTTGAGAGCGTGTTTGCAGGACATGTGACTGGGGAAAACCCATTCCCTAGGGAGGAGAGCACAGACACTCCTGCTCAGTCAGCCCTGGATGGCAGGAGGGATGGTTGCTGGGCAAGATGACGGACCCAATACTTTCATGCTTGCTACAAAGGCTGAGGGTACCTCGGGCCCACCAGCTATACCTGTAACCTGAGGCTTGCAACCTGGGCTGCTGCCGCCTCTCCCTACATATATGCAGAGAGGGGCTGTGAGTCTCCAAAGTGCTTTGTGAGCAGGGCTGGAGCAATTCGATGGCATGTGTTGACCCAGCCCCGGTCGGGGGGAAGGTCTCCAGGTACCTGACCACTCGTGGTCGGGCCCTGCCCTGGCACCCGTGCGCAGGCAGCATGGACCCAGCCTGCAAGCCCGCCGCAGAGCTTGCCAGGGCCCCCACGCCCCCTCCTGCCCACCTGTGCCCCCTTTCCACCTCGGGCTGAGCTCCAGGGGCCTCACTCACTCTCAGGGGGTCGCACTCTCTGTCTGGGGCCGCCCACGGGGCTGAGGTTCCCACCCCGACCCTCTCCATACGTTCAGAAGAGGATGGTTTGGAAAACTGTCTTTCTGAAGGCTGCACATCCTTGGAGCTTTGCTGCTCTTCCTTAGTTAGCCTCTATGTGTTTGTCCAACTGCGCTGTCCACTGTGGGGTCCTTGCAGGTGAGGAGACAGCTTGGTCCCAGGTGAGGAGACAGCTTGGTCCCATCACCACACTGTCCTAGTGTCTAGAACACATCCTGGGAGCAAACCAGTGAGTGGACAAGCAGAGGCTGCTTTCAGAGGAGACCAAACATGGGTACAGCCACTGTCCAGGGACAAGAAGCAGCACCTCTGCCTGGCCAGGGGGATTTCTATCTGTCTCTCATGCAGGGTGTCCAGGCAGCAGGTGGTGTATGCTTCTGAGTGCGGAGGCACAGCCCTGTCAAGGTGCGAGGGGTAGGTGTGACCGCAGTCATTTCCCTAACCAGACCCACATGCCGT
>PVLD010026319.1:0-22354 GCA_004027595.1 Dinomys branickii | reverse complement strand
TTTTTTTATTTTAGAAACATAAAAGTACAAAAACATATTGACAAACAGACACCAATTATCATAGAAAATAGTACAATCACAACTAATCTATAGACAAGGTGATATGGTCTTAACAGTGGTTATTGCTTTATCCATTGATATCTTCGAATTGTAAATGTATGAACCCATATACAGACATGCAAATTTAGTCAGACAGTTATGGATGGCTTAAACTAAGAGAAGGACACAATACATTTGAAAACACTCAGCTATGATCTGTCAAGGATTGATAGTGGCTGAAGCTGAGCCAAGGGGGTCATTATAGATCTGTTTGCTCTATCTTTGTAAAAAAAAAAAAAAAAAGATATTTTCCATAGCATAAGATTTAAAACCGAACCAAACATCCCTGAAACACGAATCTGGGCTCCACGGATGCCCCGGATGAAAGGAAGACGTGCAAGGCAGGGTCATGTGGACAGGCTGTTGGTGTGCTGCTCCCTTCCTGGATCTTGGTATGAAATGGAGCCCTCCCGGGCTGAGCACGGGAAAATAGCTGAGGTTAGCGGCAGCAAAAGGAAGCCATAGTTCTGAATGGCAGGGAGACTCCTCCTTATGCAGGTGGTTTACATGTGGCCTGCAGACGGGAAGGGTTTTACCCGTGGAGTTGGATACAAAGACTGAGCAGTGGGCCCTGCTGTGGGGCCTGGAGTACCGCCCCATCATGCGCTGGTACCAAGGGGTCCTGAAGCTGGAGACATAACTTATGTAGAACATGAACTTGTTTTGATCAGATACTGGTGAGTTTAAATGTCCCCTTATGGTCTGATTTTCTCTTGGCCTAGAGAAAGCTCCCACCTAAGAAGCATGCAGAAAAACGACACCGTCAATGACGAGGTTTGCAGTACAGACTGAGAAGAGCAAACCATGGAAGTCTGGCTCACGAGCCTGCAGAGTCCACAGTGTGTGGTAGTTTCTTCTGAGAACCCTCAGAGTCTAGGTGTATTTTCAGTGGGGGAGAAGGGGGACATTGTTGATAAGAACCAAGCTCAGACTTTCCCCCAACTCTCCACCCAGGAAAGGACCTGATCCTTTGCTTAGTAAGAAAAATCTACTTTCAGAAAAATAAAGATTTGTCCTAAGAAAAATTGTCTTGACCTCACTCCTTAAGCCTTATGAATTCTTTTTGGCTTTTCTGATGGAAATAGAAACTAGTCCTTTGAGCCCTGTATAAAGGAATTTTATTTGAAATCCATGGCAGAATAGTATTACCTGATACAGAGCCAGCTTTAAACTCCTGTCCAGCTGGGAAGAAGAAAAGAGTAATCTCCAAGGAAGAGGAAGAGTTTGGATTAAAACTTCTTTGCTTCTGGCCCCTTTTTCATGCCCTTTCTGTGCAGCATTACAAATTGGAGATCCTGCTGCATGTCATAGTGTTATACACACACACACACACACGCACGCACGCACGCACGCACGCACGCACACACACACACGCACACAGGGACCATGTGCCTCTGAGCATCGCTCACGCAATCCAGTTTCATGAGTAAAGCTGAGAGAACTGTCACTTCCCAGGAGCTCACCGGTTCTGTTAATAATTAGTATAGTAAGTATCATTACTGTCTTCCATGATGGGAATACGGGGTCTGGGGCTGGAGCTGCCCTGGTCCTGTGTTGAGCTGGCTGCCTGGCTGCAGCCTGCTGCTCATCCCTTCTGTCGGGCCACGGCAGCTCTCCAGGCTTGTGGAGGTTTTGCACCTCTGATGCCCCCAGGACATCATTCTGCGAGTGAACCCTTTACATCAGACTACTGTTCTCCAGACTTCAAAGCAGCCCCTCCCATCTTTTTTTCCTAATTTCGGAGACCACTATCTCCTTGAGGAGAATGCTTTACTAAGTGGGACGAGTTTTGTGGACTCTCACCTGCTTGAACTTATTCTTTTAATATCTCTGTGGAAAATATTTACATGAAAAAAGTTATTGAATTCGTAGTAGTTTTAAACGAATTCATATTTTACTGTTCACTGTATACACTTGAAAATCATAGCAGTGATACACGGAGAGCAACAGCTGTCTATGAGCAGTGCTGAGAGAGAGCACGGCGTAAAGACCTGTGGCCTGCTTGCGCTAGCTGACTCCTGGCTGGGCCAGCAGCACAGCGTTTGCTCAGCATGCAGAAGACGCTGGTTCCTTTCCCAGCACTGCAAAAAACAAAGACAAAATCCTTCACGAATCAGGGCTCTGGCATGTAATTATCCAATGAGCTTTTAATATCCATAGAAAATTTACTCTAAAAACCTAAATATTGACAGCCAAACAATGATGGTTTTCAAACATTGCCTTAAAAATCCAAATATTTCAGACAGGTTATTGCTCCACTACAGAAGAGAAACTGACCCTGTTTGAACCCCTAATATACACTTTGGAAAGGAAAAGGGGAACCAGGAGTAAGGCATAGATTATCTCCACATCCTACTACATCTCTCTGATTCAGAGAGAGAGAGAGAGAGAGAGCTGGGCAAAACCTCTAAATGATTATGAGACATCATGTCAAGTAAAACGGGCTCAGCGTTTAAGGGAAAACAGTATATACAAGCCTGTCCACTCCAGATCAGGGCACATATTGCAAGTGAAAAGTCACATTGGCTCATCTCAGGCCACATTATAACCATCACCATCTTGGCTGTTTCATGTATCCCCCGTCCTATTTTTTAGGAGCCATAAATGTGAAGAAAAACAAAGAACATTTTTCTCAAGCTACAAAGGATAATCCTTCTTGGAAGTGTACTACCATTAAGAAACTGGCAAATTCTTCTATTAATAATAATTATTATTAATCTTCCAATGAATTGCTAAGTAAAACAACATATTGTGGTTGAATGTCATCATTATTCACTCCTTTTCAAGCCCAGGGGTTGCTGTTGCTGGACTCTTAGACAGCAATTTCAGGCAGGCCTCCATCTGAACAGCCAAGCAGAAACTGTGGTTCTCTCTGGTTAAATGCTTTTGAGGTCCTTGCATAAAAGGTTGATAATGAAGTATTAAGAGCAACATCTCAAAGGCTGTGGTTGGTCAAACTTTTCTACAGGCACAAAGAGGAGATGACCTTATGCAAAACCTTGATTGTTTCATTATAAGAATAAGCAAGGCTTAGTGTTAAATTTAAAACGCACATTTCAGATGCTACCAAAGACCAAAATCTTGGACAAGGCACAAATGTTTAATTCAAATTGAGACTTACAAGAAAAAGCAACTAAAATCTAATTGCATTACATGGGAAATTTGCACATTTTCTGCTCCAACTCAGGCATGGCAAGAGGGAGCTCTGAGACCCCATCTCTAAATTAGAACTTCTTTCACATCTTCTTTTTCTTTTTTCTTTTTGAATCCAGACACTTGAATTTGGACAGACAAGCAGCCCAGCCACCTTTCAGAGGGGCTGTGTCAGGACGGGAATGGAGTGAACGTGACCCCTCCAGCAGGGAAGGGAACGCACAGTAAAGGTATTTTATAGAGCGATTCTTCGCATTGCCCTGGTGACTAGGGAAAGGAATCTCGTGTTTCTCTTTTGCTGATACTGAATCGGCTGAGGAATACCCTGGGCATCAGTAGACTCTGAAACCGCCAGTCCCTTTTGTCTTTTTTGTTCTCGTAAGGGTGAGAGAAGAGATTGAAATACTCAATTAAAATGACCCTTAAAATTTACCTGTTATTTTATGCTTCTGGAAATGTTGCAAATTACTGCATTTACTTGCAGATAGTTTACTAGGTTGACATTATTTTGAAATCAATCCTCTAATAAAAATGGCAAGCCTCATTTATGATAAGAATATGCTCTCAATTAGCGCCAGAAGTTTATTTCAGCAAAAACGTTCTATTCTAGCTCCCTGGACATTTTACAAGCCCTTGGATCTGCATGCTGGTTAAGTAGATGGCCAGATGAGTGCTCATGTGAGCCTGAACTGGGGGGAACTCCAAACACTCAGCAACATGCTCTTCACAAGTTGCTCCTGGATGTTATAGCGTGCTTGCTCATTATCTGCTGCATGTCTGTAGACAGTGTATGTAGTTTCTAAGAGCTAAATGTGGAGGACAATAGTATCTATGGCTTATGCAATGGTTCATGGTTTGCAAAAACACTTTCACATACATTGTTTTATTTTCTGAGTACTTTAACATTTTTAAAAATAAATTGAACAAATTAAATATATTTGTAGAGGTTTAGATTTTTAAAATCTTTTATTTCAAGCATCTTAGTTCACCCAATACCGATTTAGTAGTTCAAATACATTTTCACTGTCTATTAAGTGACAATATAAACAGCTATTTAAAATATTTTGAAGAAATTGGAGTTAAGTTGGAAAGTGCAAAATCAAATTTTGTCTCTAGCCTTTACCTTGAACACATATTAGAACCTATTTTAAAGCACTTCCCCTTGTCCACAATGCTGATATCAGGATTTGGCACACAGTGCTACTGTCCATTTCTCCAAAAATCACTTGGAATATTTGTCACAGTAATTCATAAAAAGGACCCTCCCATCTTTTAATCTACTTCTTTTACTGGGGAGGGTCCTAAAGATTTACTGAAATCAGCCATCAATTTAGGAGGAGCCCTGTTCCACAGGATAGTTTTTCTCAGGAGAACTCTCAAGGCCTCCTACGTTTCTGGAAATGAAAATGAGCTTTGTTCCACATATAACATGCACTGACCTATTCCCAGTCCCAGATAGGAGTCTGGGTTACTTACCAGGGGTGGCTGAGTTGGAAGATACAGGTGAAGAGAAAGATGCACACAGAAGGCTTCATAAGAAACATAATCTTCTGAGTAGCACAGAGAGAAACTTCTGAAAAATTGGGAGACAGAAGATGGGAAGTATTCTCCTCGGGTAGTGGGATGCAATTCTCCTCAGACCAACTTCCCTGATGTGTAAGCGATCCCAAACAGAGTTAAGGGGAGGTGAAATGGAGCGGCCAAACGTCCAAAAAAGAGATTATCTACTTAATTAAAGTTTTTTCGCCCCAAGTCCTTCAGCCAATCAGAACTCAAGTGCCAGAGAAAGATTGAGTTGATCAAAAGAGCACTCCAGGATCCTCCCAGACAAATGCAGAAGGGGATGGGGAGAAAGAGGACAAAGAAGGGGACACAGCAAATCCCTTCCACACAATCACTGCCTGCAGCCTCTCTCCTCTCCACCCACATCACCACTGCCCCCAACCACACGCACACACAGAAATCCTGGTACCCAAGGGGATTCAGAGAGAACTGTGCTTTCTTGGTCATTCTTTGTAGCACTTTGAGACGGAATTTGCATTCAGGATAGCCTTGCTCAGAAAAAAGATACCACGTCTGGATGAAGCTGAGGCCCTCAGATTTGAGAACGAATGCAGGTACAGATTGTCTAAATTGGGAAGAAGGTTAGGAAACTTCAAGAAGCCTGACAGCTTCTTCCTTTCAACTTTTCCATCAGCCAATTATTTATTGATGACGTGTGACATTCTCAGCCTCACACTAGGTATTGTGGAAAATATGACAAACCAAACCATGATTTCTTCCCTAAAGACACTTATGGTGTAATAAGGTGATGATGAAAAGATGTAGTCTAATGAACTATTACATTGCTACAGATAGCATATAAATCATTTTGTTTTATTTAGGGAAAGTTTTCTGAAGAAGGTGGTATTTGGGTTTTAAAGAAGGGATGGCATTCCAAAAATCAGCGAAGCCTCAGAATCCCACCTGTTTGAGTACCTATTGGAAACAGGAGGGTACCCAAGACTCCTCACACTTCTCTGAGTGGCCATCTCTTCCACTGACCCAGGAGGAAAGGTTACCCTGCCATAGCAGAGGTGCTTCTCCGAAGGCTCCGAAGTACTTCGTATGTCCACATCTTCTATTTTAAGGTCCATATCATTTTTTACTGGCTCCCCAGGTGTGATGCTCTTTGTGCTGCTTCAGAATCCTCTCTGGCCAGATCCACTCTGCCAGCCACACTGGAAAGTAGTTGTTAAACTATTTCATTGACTAACTTATTCAGGCCAGGTGAGGCAGGGGCCAAGCCCTCAGTATTTTAACTGGATAACTTTGTTGTCCACTTGGAATCCTCCAGACCAGTTCTTTTTTGGAATTCTAAATCTCACTGTGAGAAGGATTCAGTCAGCTTTGGGCCTGTAATTAACAATTCTGGGTCTGCTGTCTCTGTCTGCAGAAAGGCAGCAGCAGATGGACCCCGGGCTCACAGCTGAGTTCTTGCAAGGGAAGAAGCAGTGGAAAGTTTCTCATTTACTGGACCAGAGAATTCCTAGGGGATAGAAAGACCCATAGGAGATTGAGCAGATGGGAAAGTGTTTGCTGGAAAAGAAAGAGCTGATTTAAAATGAGTTCCCATCTAAAATATATCAATAAGATTAATTACAAAAATAAAGTAAGAACCTTGAGGTAACATCCCATTCTCCCAGAATTTACACCACAAAGTAAAAATTTAATATTTTTATTGTTTTGTAAAAAATTAATAATTCTCATTCTAAAATTCCTGACATGCCCGGAATATACAGAGGGCAAGTCCTTTTGAATGGCCCTCTTTCTCCCTTCTAGGGTAACAACTGTTAAGCTTTAAATAGTCTTTCAAGTTTCTAATATACATATATAAATACGTGTATAAACATTTTTATAGAAATGTGGCTATGTAGATTATATTTTTTGAATACTTTTGCTTATTTAATAATACAGTTATATATAACTCTCAATATTAGGGTGTACAAATCAATCTTTTTGTCTCTTTGTCTCTGTTAAAGGCTGGGATAGTATAAATTTTCAGATGTGCAAATAATTTTTGTATTTTGTTAACTATTTGGGTTGTGTTCATCTTAACAAAGGAATTGACAGCCTTTTAGGTATTTTTCAATTTTGATTTAATTACTGCCATTTCAATCACTTTGATACTGGGGAATGAAAAATAGACTTACTGAGGCAAAGTGTCAGTTTCAGTGGGCTAGGTACAATAGTTATAAGTAGAACTGCAAGTTACATTGTTCTTTGTTTTCAATTTTATAACCCTCTAATCTCTTCTAATCGTTTCCAGATCTTAGGTCTGGAATTTCTTGGTGCCTTCAAATTAGAAGTTCCGCGTAACAGTGAACTACCTTTGCATCATTCCTCCAAGAATGAGCAATATGACATTATTCGGTAAATTTTACGAGTCTAGCTCTTTGAAAATAAGATATCCTTAGACTTCCTAGATTTTTTAAAAAATTTGTTGGTACTGAGAATTGAACTCAGGACCTTGTACTTGCCAGGCAGGTGCTTGTGCCACTGAGCTGTATGCCCAGCCCTTCCTCCTGGATGTTATACTAGCAACTGAAGTGTGGAAAACTTTACAAAAAATTTCTTAATCTTTTTCTATCCTAGTCTTAGTTGTTTTTCTTTCATTGCTAAGATAAAATACATGACACCCAAAGTTCAAGGGAGAAATGTTTATTTAGCTCACAGTTTGTAGAGGTTTTAGTCCATAATAGGCTGGCTCCAAGGCAGGGGAGCTTGGAGGAGGGACATCACAGAGGAGAAGCAGTCCACGGCAGGCAGAAGGCAGGAGAGCAGGCAAGGGAGGACCACAGCTCTTTCTATCACTTATAGCTTCTCCAGGCTATGTAAGGCAGGTAGCACTCACTTAATCCTACCGCCTTTAATCCTAATATTGCACCGTGAATTAATCCCAGTGTCACATACTCTAGATCTGCCACCTCTGAAAAAGCCCCACCTGTCACTGCATGATATATCTAGAAGCAAGGAGGGGGGTATCTAGACACAAGCTGTAACACTAGTTTTTCTTCCTTTTTTGCATGTTTTGTTTTGTTTTTTGAGACAGGGTCTTACTATGTATGTATCCCAGGTTGGCCTTGAGCTCATTGTGATCCTCCTGCCTCAGTTGTAGTTTATATTCTGAAGGTGTTTGCTTTATAATGTTATTTTAGATTTCAAAGTATGGAAATTAAGGAATGGGGAAGAAAAGCAATATTTCTAGTAATATAATTATTTTATGTTATTATTAATGCCCTGATACTATATTGTTTAATCTCGATAGCTTTGATAGTGTTTTCGTGGTACTTTTTCTTAAGGAACATGGAAATGTTAATTTATCTATGTATTTAATTGGCAAAAACTAAATTTCTTGTGATGTATCCGCTCTGTGTAAGATGTGGAATTATGTGGCTGAGATGCAGCTCAGGGCAGAGAGCAAGCCTAGTAACGCAAGGCCATGTGTCTAGTCCTCAGCACCACAAAAACAAGCAGGACAAAACAAAGATGACCTGAAACATGGTGGTGGAGAAGGCTGCCGCCATACTGATGGTCTCCCGGAAGGACAGACACGTGAACGTTCAGACGTGCCAAGGGAGAGAGAGACGTGGGGCCGGGGCTGTGGAAGCAGCAGGAATGGAGAGAGGCAGAGAGGCTTCCAGGGAAATGCAAAGGTGTGGCTGAGTTGAAAGAGATGAATTTAAATATGAGTTCATCAGCAGTGACAGAAAAGAAGGGGCTCCATCATGAGGGAATAGTCCCTCACACCTCTGAAACGATCACGGACTTTTGGAGAACCGTAACCAGGCCACCATGGCTGCTCTGTGGCATCGAGCATGAAGGAGGCTAGGAAGATTAGATAGGGCAGAGGTGTGGATGGTCTCCTGCTGAGGAGTTTGGATTTCACCATCAAGAATGAAACTGTAGATTAGAGGCTGCACTTTGCTATATTTGGGCAGTGATGAAAAGATGGCTCACATGAGCGTGACCCCAGAGGCAGAGACAGCTCAGTCGAGTTGCAGAGCTCTGGGTGAGGATACTTTCCTAAACAGAAAGGAAAGAGACAAAGACTTCGAAAAATCTGAAGGGCTGACAGTAGTGGATGGGTAGCATCAGAGCTGAGCTTGGTTCAGTCAAAGCGACACTGGAATTAATGCTGAGTGGCAGCACCACTTGTGACGCTGATCGTTCATGCTCAATGGCCCTGACTCAAGATTCTTCTCTTTGCGAGGAAAGTGTGGGCACTAACTCAGCAGCAGCGGAGGGCTCCTGGCTAGCTCGTCCCCTTTTACTTCAGCCTTCTATTTCTGTCAGCTTCCCTTCACTGTAACCAAATCTCTGATCAAAGCAACTTAAAGGAGGAAAGGCTTGCGCTGGCTCAGGTCTCAGAGGTCCCAGTCCACGGGCTGTGGGAAAGCAGAACACGGAGGCAGGCGAGGCAGTGTGGGGGCCCTGTTCTCCTTACGGCCTGGAGGAAGCTGAGAGAGGGAAGAGCCAGAGAGGAAGGGGGTGAGGACTAGGTGTAGTCCCCAGGTCACCTCGCGACCAGCTCCCTTCTACTAGGTCCCACCCCATGGTTCCGTCACCTCCCAATGATGCCATCAGTTTATGACCAAATCAGAGGATTGACCCACTGGGTGAAGTTTGAGCCCTCCTGACCCAGTCACTTCGTGAAAAGCCCATCAGCGGGCACCAACCTGTTAGCACACGAGTGTGGGGCATGTTCCAGATCCAAACCACAACATGTTCTATGTCCATGGCTCTCAAGGATGCTAAGGTTGGAAGAAATATGTCAAGACTGAGATAAGAAAATTGATATAGAAAACTAATTTGTGTGGTCTGTTTCCTAGGGCTGCTATAACAAAGTACCAGAAATGTGTTCAGGGGAGAGAAGTCCAAACCTAAGGGGTGGGCAGGACTGGCTCCGGGGGCGAGGGCGGAGCCTGCCCAGTCCTCTCTCCGGTTATCTGCGTTCCTGCTCTGGCGTCCTTGGCTGTGAAAGCAGCACTCTAGCGCCACTTCTGGCATCACAAGGCATTGTCGCTGTGTGCCCGCCAACTCGCCTTTTGTTTTTTTTTCTTACAGGGACATCCATCATATTGGATGTTTTGGTAGCGTCGAATGTTCAATATTTCTATTTCTTGATCTTTTTTTCTTGCATTGCTGAAACTTGAATGTAACAGTAGTTGTAGTAGGTCTCCTGGTCTTACCCTATTTTAGTGGAAATGCTTCTACTGTTTCAGCATTAAATGAGATGTCTGTTATGAATCAATATCCTTTATGAGGGCAATCAAATTTTTAAATATTTTTGCTGAGGTTTTAATATTATTAAATATTTTGGGGTATTTATTGAGATGATAGTGTGTCTTTACCCTTTAATATGATAATTTATTGAATTATATTAACATAGTTCCTAATTTAATGTCACTCATGGGTTCCTGGGATGAACCTTTTTTGCTCATGGTTATTATTATTTCTGGATTGCTGGTCTAAGATCCGTTTCTGTCCAGGGTGAACAGGCAGTACCCGTGGATGAATAAGAAAGTGAGAGAAAAAAGAAATGCAAGAGAGACAGACTTTTGGGATCATGACAAACTTCTGGATCAGTCCAAGAGGCTGTATGCCCCGGGACTTACAGCCTCTTGGACTGCAGCCCCGAATACCAATCTCGGTTAGCTTTTATTGAGAGAGAACCAAGGGCGTAGCCAGTACAAATAGGTGAATACCAAATGTTTTAGCAGAGATAATTAAAGGATTATCCTTCTCTACATGTAACCCAACACACACCCGTAATCCCAGTACTCAAGGGGCTGAGACAGGAGGATTGTAAATTCAAGGCTAGTCCCGGCTGTAAATTGAAGCCTTATCTTAAGAAACTCTAACAAATAACAAATCATTGTGTCCTCAATGCATTCTAATCAAAGAATGTCCTCCACACTGGATTAACTTATTAACCTATTTTCTCAGATATTTTATTTCATTTCAGCTGTAATATCCTAGTTTTTTAAATGAACTAGAGGAATTTCATCTTATTCTAAGCCCTGAAACACTTTATAATTTGGAAATTATCTCCAGGATTCATCAGAAATCCCATAACAATGTCAGGTGTCATTGTTATGAAGGGTGTGGGGCTTTTGTTACCTTTTCCACTGTTTCTGTATTAGCTTCTCAGGTTTTCTACTTGAAAACTTAAGTAATTTAAAGCACTATAAAATATTTTTGCCACTCAAAACTAACACATAACAAATATTTGTATCCATTACCAAGCTTCATCAAATCTAAACATTTTGCATAATTTTAAAAAACAAAACATTCCAGGCGGCATTCTCCAGGCCAGCTCTGCTCCCGTCGCCCTCTCCCCGGCACGTGGCCATCCTGAGTGTGGTGCTCGTGAGTCCTGTGCCTATTTCAGGCTTTGCGTGTGACACGGACTTACATGTTCTCTGAATTTATATAAATGTAATGATACGTTTTGTATGGCTCTGTACCTTACTTTTCTTCTTTAGATGTTTATTTGTGCAGATATGTGAGTGCTGGTTCAGCAGCCCTTTTGTGAGTGTAGTATATTTATTTAGGCTTTCTTTTCCCAATATAATCTCCCACTGGTTCTTGTTAATGAATCAAATCATAGATTCATCAGCTATATTCTCATTGGGGAGGTTTTCGTACCCAGTTTGGACTATCATTAGTTTGACAGATTGAATCCGCCCCTGAATATATTTTAGCGAACACTTTATAATGCAGGGACCAACCGTAATCGCTGTAAGTAATAGCGTTAGTGGTCCAGCTAAAGCTGTTATGAGGGTGGTTAACCATGGGGAAGTTGAAAACAAATTTTGAAACCAATTTTGTTTTTGTCTCTTTTATTTATCTCTCTCTTGCAGTCTCTCTTTTTAGTTGGCTTAAACTTTGATTACCCCAGAATGGTTGGTATAGAAACAACGAATTTTTTTTAGGGCTAGACATAATCCCACTGCTTTAGAAAAAGTAGGTCTAAACCTCTTTTTTTTTGTAAAACCATCTCAGCAATGACCTGAGTGACTCCTCTAGCTTACTGACTGTTTTAAGGTGGCTAAATCTTGGTCTATCTGTTGACTTAGTTCTTTATGGTTTTGATCAGAAGTAACCAGAGTGGCTGTCCCCAATGCAGCTGACCCAGCCATGCCTATGCCCAGTCATGCTGGTATAAGGACAGGGCTCGCTCTCCTGACTCTAGGCAAACCGGTCAGGGCCAAATGTTGTCTACCTCCCTCCCCAGAATAATAAAGCACCTGGGGGAAAATGTGACACAGGACACATAGTTTTGGGGGTCTCTGTACAGCAACTTGATAAAATATACATGGTGTTATGCCAGCAGTACAAGCAAACCAGGCTCCGTGAGGGGCCTCTAGGTGCAGACTGGGGGAGTAAGTTTGATTTACGATATCAATTACATTGGTACAAATGTTAGCATAGGGAGATTTTGACAAATTATAAATTTTAGTCTTTACACAAGTGCCTTTTCTTTGTAAATCACCGAGGGTCAGAACAGGTTTTTATAATAGTTCACTTAGCTGTGGCTTCTGGTTCCACAGGAACAGTCTTAACATGAGAATGGTGAATCTAGTGACTCTTGTTGGTGACTGTGACAGCTATTGGTGTGCTCAAGCTCCAGACTGAGCCGCCAAGGTGTCGCTGGGCTTTTTAGGAACCGCTTGATGTTCTCTGAAAAGATGATGAGTGGACTGGAGGAAAGGCTGAAGGGCCTGTAGGGACTTATAAGTTCTCCGTTAGTCATCATAATGGAGACAAGAAAACAGGGGAGGGGGTCGCCCATACAAGGCCCCAAAGGGAGTGATTCCCAGGGTTAAGGGAGTACATCGCGCACACAGAAGGGCAAAAGGAAGGAGACTCACCCAGTTTTCGCCAGACTCTAAAGCCATTTTAGTGATGGTTTCCTTCATAGTTCTGTTCATTCTTTCTACTTGTCCTGAACTTTGAGGTCGGTAGGCACAACGTAATTTCCAATTAATCTCCAAAGCTGTAGCTAGATTTTGGGTTACCTGAGCTATGAAAGCCAGGCCATTGTCAGACCCCAGAGAGAAGGGCAGGCCAAATCTGGGCACTATCTCATATAGAAGCTTTTTGGCCACAATAAGAGCAGACTCAGTCCAGGTAGGAAAAGCTTCTGTCCAGCCAGTGAAGAAGGTGTCTATGAAAACTAGGAGGTATCTGTCTAATCCCATCTCAGTAAAGTCCAATTTCCAGTGGTCTCTGGGGTACAGTCTTTCTTGTCAGACTCACGAGTCTTGGGGTGCCTGTTTGGGGTTCACTTGGATGCACTGTGGACATTTGAGGCTAGAAGTCTTTGCCAGCTGTGACAGTTTGGGGATGAAATATTGGTCTCGAAAAAGCTCTGCCAGTTTGGTGCCCCCCAAGTGTGTGGCGCGGTGAGTCTCTTAGACGAGGTGAGGTCCAAGTGCCTCTGGGATAAGAATCCTCTTATCCGGGAGCATGAGCCAGTTTTCTGGAGGGGAAGGCTTTGCCTTTACCTGTTGCGCTAGCCTCAAGTCCGAATCTGAGTATGACAGCTTAGGCAAGAGCGGAGGAGGAAGCACAGGAAGGAGCTTTTCTGTTATTGGCCCCACTGGTTTTAGGGCGATAGCTCTTGCCGTTTGGTTGGCAAAGGCGTTTCCTCTGGTAACAGGGGAATCTTCTTTTTGATGTCCCCAACAGTATATGATTGCCACCTTTTTGGGGAGCCAGGTAGCAGCTAGAAGATCTAGGATCTCGGGGGCATTTTTGATTTTATTTCCTCCTGTAGTTAAGAGTCCTCTTTCCTGATAAATAGCTCCATGTACATGTACAGTTGCAAAAGCGTATCGACTATCAGTGTACACATTTATGATTTTATAAGATCCCCACCTTAAAGCTTGAGTCACAGCTATCAATTCAGCTCTTTGGGCAGAGGATCCAGACCCCAGTGCTTGGGCCCATATTACCTCAGTCTCGGTGGTCACAGTGGCACCTGTCACTCGGCTGCATTGATGTAGGTAGCTGCTGCCATCGGTGAAAAGGGTGGCATCAGGGTTGTCGAGCGGGACGTCTGTCAGGTCCTCTCGCAGGCTGGAGGTGGAGTCTGTGATGTCTGCACAATTGTGCAGAGGCACTTGTGGGTCAACATCTGGCAGGAGGGTGGATGGGTTTAAGGCTGTAGTGGACAGGAACTCAATATGATTAGGATCCAACAACAATGCCTGGTATTGGACAATGCAGGTATTGGATAGCCATCTGCTTGTGGGGGGAGACCACAACAGAGTTTTGACTGTGTGCGGAGCCACAGTCTGAAGCTTCTGTCCAAAAGTTAATTTGTTTGCCTCCTTGGTCAGGAGGGCCATGGCTGTAATGGCCCGCAGGCAGTTTGGCCATCCAGAGGCAGTGGTGTCCAATCGCTTGGAGAGATAGATGATAGGCCTCTTCCATGGGCCTAGACACTGCGTCCGTACTCCCCTTGCAATGCCTCGACTCTCTGCCACATACAGTTGAAAGGGTTTAGTCAGGTCAGGCAGGGCCAGGGCTGGAGCACTCACCAGTGCTATTTTTAGCTTTTGAAAGGCTTGTTCTTCTGTCTCAGTCCAGATTAGAGCCTCTGAGGGGTTTCCCCCTGAGGAGACATGTAGCAATTGGGCCAATTTCCCAAATCTCAAGATCCACAATCGGCAGTAGCCTAAGACCCCTAGAAATTTTTTTTTCTAGGGCAGTAAGAACCTTGGCCATTTTCTTGTTTAGTTCATATGGATCTTTTTTACTGTTAAAGACATTTTGGGCCACTTTTACCAGCTGAGATAGTGGCATTTCCTTAAATCCTTTTAATCTTTATAACTTTTATAATATCTGGGGTTGACTGAGTAACAAATGCAAGGCTTAGGGCGAGTCATTCTCAGGTGCCCCTGGATCTATAGGAGTGTTCTAGGAGGCGCTCCAAGGAAGCAGACAGAGACTCATCAGGTCTCAGGCTTACCCCTGTAACTTTAGACAAATTGGCAGGCTTCCAGGCTGCTGCCTTAAGGGCAGCCAGAAGAGTCTGGCGATACTGATCGAGAGCCCCCTTACCTCGGTCATCATTTGGATCCCAGGAGGGGTGGGAGAGAGGGAACTCGAAGTTCAGTCGGTCTGGGTCAATGTCAGGGCTTCTGTCAGGTTCCAGGACCAGTTTGCGTCCCAGGGCACGGATGCGTTCGCACTCTTCGATGTGAAGAGAGTCTGGAGAAGCTGTTGGCAATCATCGCACGTCGGCTGGTGAGTGAAGAAAACAGTTTCTAGGAGAGAGATAAGCCCCTGGGGATTTTGGGAAAATGAGGGGTTCTGTTGTTTCCGGTTATAGAGGTCACCAGTTGAGAAAGGGACGTACACCAGGAAGGGTCGGTGTCCCTCGTTCCCGGGCGCAGTTTCTCGCAAAGGGAGGAGGGGAGCCGGGGATGAGGGAGCAGAGGAGGTAGAGTCCGGGCTAGATTCTGAGAACGGACGCCCGCTTCGGGTGTGGGAGGGACTGAGGTGGGATGAGGAGTCGGGCTGAGTGGGAGAGGCAGGTCGAGGGGGTGAAAGGTAGGGAGGAGGTCGGGTTGGGAGAGGAGAGTCAGGAGGAGGGGGCAGGGCCGGGGGAACCTTTTAGGGTGGTTGAGACTTAGTTACCGCGATGAACTCATTCTTGGGTTCGGTGGTTCGTCCCCATTTTTCTGTATTATACTTGTTAAGCCAGGAAGGGGGGGTCCTGGATTAAATCAATCCAGGCCTGAATGTAAACAATTTGGTCAGGGTGGCCTGGATTCCTGAAGATGACTTTTCAGACCTGCTGAGAAACAGACAAATGAAATGTGCCTTCCCTGGGCCAGGAAACGCCAAAAGAGGGCCATTCAAGTTCACAACATGTTTGCAGCTTCCCCGGGAAGACAGGTTCTCCAAATTCCTTTGCTCGTTGCCTGAAATCCTTAAAATGGTTTAAAACACACTGCAGAGGTGACATAGAAGCAGAAGCAGACTGACCCATTTTTAAGAACACTCACAAACAAGACAGAGGACAAGAGAGATACAGTAAGTCGATAAATTAATTCAAGTGCACTTGTCAAGCAAGAACAAGCCCTAGCCAACGTCTTGGTCTAGGGACTGTCCCTGGAGAGTCTAATGTTGCGTCCAACCTCTCCAAGGACCCCCAAGTGGTGCCCCAACAAGCAAGAAACAAGAGCTAGTCTTACCGGTAAGTATCCGAACAGCGTTTACTGATCTCGCATCCAGGGTAAATTTAGTGTTACTTTGAAACAAAGAGCTCCTCGCCTCTGAGGAACTATTGTCTCAAAGAGACGTTTGGGAGTCTAGAGACCCCAGAAGGGATCCCGGATGGACGAGCCCTCAAATGAGACGGGTCCGAGAAAAATAAACTCCCAAACAGCCAAATTAGAATTTAGTGGCGCTTTTAATAGTTGAGCCCAACGGCCCCCACTCACGCCTCTGTTTCAAGGCTGAGAAGTGAGAGCCCCGAGCCCATTGTATGCAGGGCTTATAAAGACAAAAACCACAGTGAATACACAGGTGTAGCAGGGACGTCATGCTTGGGTAACTGTCCTGTTTCTGGCAGGGACGGGCAATGCTCTTTGAATTCTTTCCGAGAAAGAACAAGGAACCTTTGAACCATAATTATGTTACCGTACAAGATTTTAGCTGTTTGAGGAGA
This sequence comes from Dinomys branickii, assembly GCA_004027595.1. NCBI lineage: Eukaryota > Metazoa > Chordata > Mammalia > Rodentia > Dinomyidae > Dinomys > Dinomys branickii. The sequence goes on along the minus strand of PVLD010026319.1, from coordinate 5,874 downwards.
ATCGGGGGTCAAGCATGGGGTTGGTCTAGCAGCTGGGTACTTGGGCCATTACAAACCTTACCTCCTGGAACTCACATATCAGAGTTTCTGTGGAATTCACGATTAGAAATGGAGCTGTGGGTCCAGAATGTGTTAGCTAACTTTACTAGATCCAGTCACATTTTCTCCGGTGCTCACACCAGCTTGCGTTCCCACAGGACGGGTGACCGCCCTTGTTCTCCCACATCTTACTTAGGCTTGATTCTTCTCAGCCTGATGAGTGTGAAAATGTGCGTACAGGAGGGAGGCGGGGGACCCGACTGCAGAGTGAGAAGTGCTGGGGCAGAGGAAGCAGAGCGATGCGCTGGCGCCAACCCTGGCCTCAGAGCTGAGAAGGGGCGTGAGCCGAGGGGGGAGCTCTAGAAGCTGCGCAAGGCCAGGAAAGAGACCCCCCAAGCTCGAGGGCGTGTGGCCCCGCTGCCACTTGAATTTCGGTTTGTGGAAACTGATTTTAGACTTGCACCTCCAGAACTGTAAGATAGTAAGTGTGTGTGGTTTTAAGCCACCGTTTTGGTGGTAATTTGTTACAGCAACCAAAATGGTGCCTGCTGTGGTTGCTGAGCCGTACAATCTGGCACCTAGGTGGAAGTCATGGTGACTTATTATCACATTCAGGAACTTGGCTATCACTCCAGTCTCAGAAGTGGACAATTTAAATCTCTTGACATTTCAAACAACGAATTAAATTACTTAAAGACTCCGTGGTAAAGAACTGTAAGTCCTTGTTATTGTCAAAAATACTTTGAGAGGCTTTTGGGAAGATGGCAACAGCAACAAATCAAGATTTGTCACTTCTGAATCTCCAGGATTCAGAATCCAGACACTGGAAAATAACAAAAATATTCTGTTGACATGTTTTCATCAGATATGGCGTTATGATACCTAGCCTCCAAAGCCAGGTTCGGTGGTATACCCCTGTAATCTCAACACTCAGGAGGCTGAGGGAGGAGAATGGCTGTGAGTTTGAGGCCAGCCTGGGCTACATAATGAGTTTAAAGACAGTCTGAACTACATAGCCAGACCCTGTCCCCTCCTGCTGTTTCCCCCAAAAAGAATACCTAGTCTCCACATAGCTCCAGATTGTCTTTGGCTAATGATAGTCAAACTCCAAGCCTGGTGTTCTATAGGAACTGGGGAGAAAGTCCACAGATTGTTTCCTTCTCTTCTCTGCCTTGTGACCATCCTTTCAACTTTGCTGTAGCTTCTAATTTTTTCTGTCATTTCCTTCCTGATTCCTGGTGATCTGCTTCTCTGTTTTTCTTCAGCAAGTTGTTCTTTTCCAGTCTGGGTTCTAGGACTTGGAGAGACTGGATTTTCCTACTGACCCCCACTCCACCGTTTTCTTTTCCCCTCTTAGCTTTTTATTGGGAACCAGGGGTGCAGGATGTTTGCCTAACATGTGTGAAGCCTTGGATTTGATCTCCAACACTAAAATACCAAATAAACAAAAACAGACAAACATGCCCATAGAATTGTTATCCACTAGAAGCATTTCTGTTTTTGTGTGTGTGTGTGTGTTGGAGATGGAACCCAACGCCTTCTACATATTAGGCAAGTGCTCTGCCACTGAGCTCCATCTCCAGCCCTCACCTGGTAAATTTTAATATATATTTTTCCTAGAAATAAAAATTTATTTTTTTAACCCTCTCTGTTGTATGATGTTCTTCAGTTAATAAATTCGAAGATTTAGAACATTGTGTGGTGCATAGAATGTTCTAGGTGAAGTATCATTTTCTGATTTGTTTTGTTTTCCTTTATTTTTTCTTTTGAGACAGGGTCTCACCACGTAGCCTAGCCTGGCCTTGAGCTCCTCGCAATCCTGCTTCAGCCTCCTGAGTGCTGGGATGACAGGTATGTACCACTACACCTGGCCTTATTTTCTGATTTTATCCCCTTTATTTCCTTGCTTTTAGTTCATTCCTTTGGTCTTATATATTTTCCTTTCTAACTTCTTAAGTTGCACAGCATCCTGTTCTCTTTCATGTGTTTGTTTTTGTTTTTTTGGTACCAGGAATCAACCTCAGGACCTTGCGCTTGCCGGGCAGGTGCTTGTGCTGCTGAGCTGTGTCCCCGGCCCGTTGTTCTCCCTCATGGATTACTTCTCCCCCATCTCCCCCTGTCCTCCTCCCTTCCTTCCCTCTTCTTGCCTTTTTTTTTTTACCACCTCCTGCCTCTGCCTCTTCCTTTTCCTCCTCCCACTGTTTGCTGATTTTTGTCACTCCTGTTAAAACGTCAGCTGTAAGTCTAATAATCATTCCTTTGAAAGCAGTGACTTCTTACCTAACTGGTCTTAAGATAGTCTGTTTGTCTTCAGTGTTCAGCAGCTTTACTATGCTGTTTGCAAAGGTGGCTTTATTTTTATTTACACTTCTTGTGATTTGTTAGATTTCCTGAACCTGTGTTTTGGTGCTTTAAAAAAATTAGTTCTAGCAAATTCTCAGCCATTTTCTTTTTCAAATATTGCCTTTGCCTCATCCTCTTGCTCCTCTTCTGGGATTGTGTTGGCTCTGTGTTACTACTTCCTTCTTCCGCCCTCCTTCTTTTCCGTATTTGCCTTTCTGTTTGCATTTTGTGTAATTCCTGCACATCTACCTTCCAGTTCACTGGGTTTCTTTTTCTTGGTTTTTGCTGTTAAACATTTCCACTGAGTTTTAAATTTCAACTAGTATATTTTTCACCTCAATAGTTTTATATGCGATCTTTCCTGTAATTTTACAGGCTTTTATTTTTGTGCATATTAAGATATCTAAAATCTCATTAGTCAGTTTCTCATTTTATTTTTCTTTGTAGCTCATACTCATGCTGCTTTATTTCACGCGTTTTATAATCTTTCTTCTTTGTCTTTCTTTCTTTGTCCCTCTCTCTCTCTCTCTCTCTCCCTCTCTCTCTCTCTCTCTCTCTCCCCTCTCTCTCTCTCTCTTTCTTTCACTGGCTTTTGGAGATAGGTTCTCCCTGTGTAGCCCAGGCTGCCTCAGACTTCTGGGGCCTGGGGTGTCAGATGTGTACTAGCACCTCTGTCTTGTTTTGCAAAATTTTAACGTGTGCTTATATTTCTTGGAGCTGTTTTTGGAAATTCCTTGAGGCCTAGTTAAAAGCAATGCCTCCATTAAAGGACTTATTTGGCTTTTGCATCTGTGATCAGTTTCAATTCAAGAGCCACTTAGCAAAGAAGAATGAAGCAAATCATCGAGAAGGTTATACCCTATGGCTAAGAAGGACTCATCCCTGCGATGTGGGGGTGGCTCAACATACACAAACAAGTACGTGTAGTCTACCACATTAACAGAGCCAAGGACAAAAATCATGTGATTACCTCAACAGATGCAGAGAAATCATTTGACAAGGTTCAGCACTGATTCATGATAAAAAGAAAAACCTACAGAAAATTGGAATAGTCTTTACGTCAATCTGATAAAGGCCATTTATGATAAAACAACAGCCAACATCATACTAAATGGACCAAAACTGAAAGCTTTTATTCTAAAATCAGAAAGAAGACAAGGTTGTTCACTATCACCACTTCTGTTCAATATAGTTCTGGAAACATTAGCTAGAGCAATTAGACAAGAGAAAGAAATAAGCATAGGAAAAGAAGAAGTTAAATTACTATTATTTGCAGATGGCATGATACTCTGCTTAGAAGACCCTAAAAACTCCACCAAAAGACTTCTAGATTTAATAACCAGATCCAGCAGTGTAGCTAGATACAAAGTCAGCCCTCAAAAATCAATAGCATTCCTGTACATAAACAACAAACTCACTGAGAGAAAAATTAGGGAAATCACACCCTTCAAAATAGCATCGAAAAAATTTGAAATACTTAGGAATCAATCTAACAAAGGGAGATCTATACAATGAAAATTTCAGTACTCTGAAAAGGGAGATTGGAAAGGATATCAGAAAATGGAAAGACATGCCTTGCTCATGGACAGGAAGAACCAGTACAGTGAAAATGGCCATCCTTCCAAAACTGTTACACAGATTTAATGCAATTCCAATCAAAATACCGTTACCATACCTCACAGAACTAGAGCAAACATTATTAAAATTCATTTGGAACCAGAAGAAACCTAGGAAAAAAAAGCAATTCTGGGCAACAAAGGTAAGGCAGGGGGCATCACAACCCCTGACCTGAAATTATACGATAAAGCTACTGTGATAAAATCAGTATCGTATTAGTAAAACAAACAAAAACCCAGACCTGAGAATCTGTGGAACAGAATGGAAGATGCAGATGCAACTAAAAACACCCTCAGCCACCTTATCTTTGATAAAGGGGCCAAACGTGTTCACTGGAAGAAAGACAGCCTCTTTAATAAATGGTGCTGGAAAACTGGCTTTCTACATGCTGAAGACTAAACCTAGATCCATGTCTATCACCATGCACTAGAGTCAAAATGGACTAAAGATCTAAATATTAAAACAGAAACACTACATTTACTGAAAGAGAAAATAGGCAGAAATCTTGAAGACATAGCTATAGGCAGAGACCTCAAGGACAAAACCCAGACTATACTGGAAACACAACGAAGTAGCAACACATAGAATCCATCTTATTAAAAAGCTTTTGCACAGCAAAAGAAATCACCAACAGAGTGAAAAGACAACGCACAGAGCGGGAGGAAATTGTGGCTAGTTGCCCCTTAGACAAAGTACTTAAATCTAGACTATCTAAAGAGTTGAAAAAAATTAGGCCCCCAAAATTCTGATATGAATACACACTTCTCAGATGATGAAATATTTCATCTGACTCCAGATGGCTAGCATCAAGAAATCAATCAATAACAAATTCTGGAGGGGCTGTGGAGAAAAAGCAACTCTTCTCTACTTTTGATGGGAGTGTAGGCTGGTGCAACCACTGTGGCAGTCAGCATGGAGATTTCCTAAAAAACTAGGATTAGAGGTCCCATTTGACCCAGCTAGTCTCCTTCTGGGCATTTTCCCAGAAGAATTAAAAACATCACACTGGAGCAATATATGTGCACCCATGTTTATAGCAGCGCAATTTGTAATATCTAAATCTTGGAAATAGCTCAAATGCCGATCATCTAAGGAACGGATAAAAAAGACGTGATTCTTTTTAATAAAATGGAGTAGTACTCAGCCATAAAAAGGATAAACTGGAGACTTTTATAGGTAAGTTGATACAACTTGAGACCATACTCATAACTGAAATAAATCAGAACCACGTGTGTCATCACTGTATTGTCTCACTAGTGTGAGAAACAGAATGAGTAAATAAAATCCAAAATATGCAAAAGATACTGTGAATTGGGGAGAACCTGTTCTAAAGAAAAGAGAAACTGTGATGGGGGAAGGGAAAAGAAAGAAAGGGAAAAGGATAGATAGACATATACACAAGACAGTTAAAATCGTACTACAGCTAGTTTCTCCTAGTTCGTTGAAAACAAAGGTTGAGCTCATATTGCTTGGACAATATTTCACGCCTATTATCTTGTAGTCTGAGTAACTACTATGAAGATAACAACATGAAAGGTATTAATTATTGTTACTCCCCTGCTAGCCTGGTTTGAAACTCTATTTTATTGTCTTTTTTTTCTCTTTAAAATTAAAAAAATAGAGACAACAATAAAATACATTTTTTTCTGGTTTGATCAACTACCTAAATACACAAATTTATTTATTTATTTATTTATTTATTTTTATTTTAGAAACATAAAAGTACAAAAACATATTGACAAACAGACACCTATTATCATAGAAAATAGTACAATCACAACTAATCTATAGACAAGGTGATATGGTCTCAACAGTAGTTGTTGTTTTATCCATTGATATCTTCGAATTGTAGATGTATGGACCCATATACAGACA